>OU342744.1:50782136-51080861 GCA_910589775.1 Avena eriantha | reverse complement strand
TTTTCCAGCTCACAGCACCACCATTCATGACAAACACATAACCTGATTGCGATTTCGAGTCGTCTGAGTCATTAAGGTAACCGACCCATCTGTGTAAACCTTTACACTGAGTTCAACCTCACCTCCATAAACTAGGAACATATCTTAGTCCTTCTCAGTACTTAAGGATATTCTTTACCGCTGTCCAGTGAATCTCACCTGGATCAGCCTGGTATCTGCTCGTAACACTTAGAGCATAGGAAACATCTGGGCGAGTACATGTCATTGCATACATGATGGATCCAATAGCCGAAGCATATGGAACCCTACTCATGCGTTCTCGCTCATCAGTGGTCGAAGGACACTGAGTCTTGCTGAGTTTAATGCCGTGAGACATGGGCAAGAACCCCTTCTTAGCCTCTTCCATGCTGAACCGTTTCAACACTTGTCAATGTACGTACTCTGGCTTAATCCAATTAGCCTCCTTGATCTATCTCTATAGATCTTGATACCCAGAATATATGCCGCTTCTCCCAAGTCCTTCATAGAAAAACTATTTTTCAATGAGGTCTTAACAGACTCGAGCATAGGAATGTCATTTCCAATCAATAATATGTCATCCACATATAAGATTAGAAACACAAGTGATTTTCCCATTTTCTTTCTTATACACACAAGGTTCTTGTTCGTTTTGGTGAAGCCAAACTCCTTTACAACTTCATCAAATCGAATGTTCCAACTCCGAGATGCTTGCTTCAGCCCATAAATAGACTTTTGAAGTTTGCATACCTTTCCAGCATTGTTTGGATCGACAAAACCTTCGGGCTGCATCATATACACGTCCTCATAAAGGATTCCATTTAAGAAAGCCGTCTTGACGTCCATCTGCCATATCTCATAATCGAAATGTGCAGCAATGGCTAGAATGATCCGTATAGATTTAAGCATCGCTACGGGCGAGAAAGTCTCGTCGTAGTCAACTCCTTGAACTTGTCGAAAACCTTTTGCAACAAGTCGAGCTTTATGGATGTGAACATTTCCATCCATATCAATCTTCTTCTTATAGATCCACTTGCACTCGATGGCTTTAAAACCATCAGGCAGGTCAACCAAGTTCCAAACTTGATTGTCTCCCATGGACTCTATCTCGGATCTCATGGCAATCAGCCATTTCTCAGAGTCTGGGTCCACCATCGCTTCTGCATAGGTCGCAGGCTCATCATTGTCTAACAATAATAACTCTCGCGCTTCGCGGAGCCTCGCCGACCTTCGTGGTTGTGGTGCTTCTATTGCCACGGGTTCCTCAACTTGTTCTGCTACAATAGCATCACTCGTAGAAGCATCCCCGACTGGCTCATCTTGAACTTCTTCAAGTCGCACCGACCTTCCACTCGTTCCCTTTGTGAGAAACTCTTTCTCTAGGAAAACACCGCTACGAGCGACAAACACTTTGCCCTCTTCTCGGTTGTAGAAGTAATACCCTAAGGTTTCCCTTGGGTATCCCACAAAAATGCACTTATCCGATTTAGGTGTTAGCTTGTCCGACTGAAGTCGCTTGACAAATGCATCACAACCCCAAATCTTTAGAAAAGACAAACTGGGATTCTTTCCAGTCCACATCTCATATGGTGTCTTAACTACGGATTTAGATGGTACCCTATTTAGTGTGAAAGCTGCTGTTTCTAGCGCGTAACCCCAAAATGATAATGGTAAATCCGACTGGCTCATCATCGATCGAACCATGTCCAACAAAGTTCGATTACGCCGTTCAGAGACCCCCGTTTCTTTGAGGCGTTCCGGGCGGCGTGAGCTGTGGAACAATTCCGCAACTCTTAAGATGATTGCTAAACTCGTGACTCAAATATTCACCTCCGCGATCAGATCGCAAGGCCTTTATTTTCTTGCCACGTTGATTCTCTACCTCATTTTGAAACTCTTTGAACTTTTCAAAAGTTTCAGACTTATGCTTCATCAAGTAGACATAGCCATATCTACTGAAATCATCAGTGAAAGTAATGAAGTAGTGATATCCTCCTCTGGCTGTCGTGCTCATTGGTCCACATACATCAGTATGTATGAGTTCCAACAAGTCTGTCGCTCTCCTCGGGAAACCCCGTAAAAGGCGTCTTGGTCATCTTTCCAAGTAAACAAGCTTGACATGTCTCGTATGATTCAAAATCAAACGAAGTTAGAAGACCATCACCATGGAGCTTCTTCATGCGCTTTTCACTTATATGCCCCAAACGACAATGCCATAGATAGGTAGGACTCAAATCATTTGGCCGAAGCCTTTTAGCACTAACATTGTAAACACATGCATTATCAAGATTTAAAATAAATAACCCATTCACAATGGGAGCATCAGCCACAAACATAGCATTCTTAGAGATTACACAACCATTGTTTGTAATCGCGAATGAATAACCATCCCTCATCAAACATGAAGGTGATAAAATGTTTCGACCCATACTAGGAATGTAATAACAATTATTCAACTCCATGATAAATCCTGACGGAAGGTGAAGTTGCATGACGCCGACGAACAATGCAGCAACCCTTGCTTTATTTCCGACGCGAAAATCCACTTCACCTTTTTGCACTTCTCTAGTCCTTATTAGCCCCTGCATCGAATTGCAAATATGAGCAACCGATCCGGTATCAAATACCCAAGAGTTAACATAAGAATCTGCGAGAAAAATGTCCACAACATTTACAACAAGTGTACCTGAGTGGGAAGTACTCTTACTTCCACTTTTCTTCAAAGAAGCCTGGTACTTGCTGCAGTTTCTCTTCCAGTGGCCATATTCGTGACAAAAGAAACACTCAGTGTCTCCTGCAGGACCAGCCTTTTGCTTGGGTGCAGGGTTTGGCTTAGGGATCGTATCCTTAGCCTTGCCCTTCTTCTTCTGCCAAGAAGTGCCCTTTTTCTTGAAGCTAGGCTTGTTCTGCATAGCCATCACATGGCTATGCCCTGCACACTTCTTAATGTCACATTCTGCTGTTTTCAGCATCCCACATAATTCATTAAGGCCCCTCTCCACCCCATGCATATGGTAGTTCGAAATGAAATGCCCATAGCTAGATGGAAGAGATGCCAAAATGAAGTCAGTGGCCAACTCTTGGCCTAATGGAAAACCAAGCTTTTCCAAAGTCTGACTGTAACCAACCATTTTGATCACATGGGGGCCTACAGCTGCTCCCTCTGCCAGCTTGCATTCCACAAAGGACTTAGCGACATTGTACCTCTCAGTCCTAGCCTGAGTCTGGAACATGTCCTTAAGCGCAACGATCATATCGTACGCTTCCTGATCCTCAAACTGTTTTTGAAGATCAGGTTCCATGCATGCAAGCATAAGACAACTGACCTCAAGAGATTCATCACATGCTTTCTTGTAGGCATTCTTAAGGGTAGCAGTTGCATTATCAGCAGGTTCATCCGGGATTGGGGTATCCAGAACAGTTTCCTTTTTCTCAGCCCTAAGAACAATTCTCAGGTTACGGACCCAGTCCGAATAGTTTGTTCCATTTAGTTTATCCTTTTCAAGAATCGAACGCAAAGCAAAAGGTGATGAATTGTTCGGTGCCATTGATCTACAACAAAAAAATATGCAAAATACTAAGCCATGTAACCATGAAAGAGTAAAACATATTAAACAATTTAATAGCATATACTCCCACTTAAATCAACATCCCTCTATTGATACTAAGTGATTCAAGATCCACAATTAACAAGTCGACTAGTGAGCTTTAGCATCACTGCTAGAAGACAAGGTAAATCGGTAAGCAACCTTTGCTAATCATATCACATATGACTCTTGTTGTTGGGTGACATCTCTATGTCAAAACTAGGCGCCCAACCTTTATGCCCCAAGGTCCTTAACTGTTAAGATGACCTTGTTAAGCTCACCAACCCTTATGCGTGTAGGTATCCGATACAAACCCATCCAGCCAAGGAAAACCGTGGCACCCTAATTTCATAGACCCACCAACGATTGTACAGGGCATAGGATGGTGCAAGGTTTGGTTGGGAGGGCATGGTTTAACTTAAACTTTGTGAGGGATCGTTCTACTTCTATCATCTAAGCATGCATAGTAGTAAAACGTATAAGAATAGCATTCACATAGATGTGATACAGTATGGCCCATTTTCTCATGGTGATCTCCATCGCCATAGAACCTGTCCACCATGATGATCTCCATCTTCATGCTCTATGCGAGCCATCCTCCAAGTGATGAGTTCTCCAAGAACTAATACAAGCTATTACTCCTAACATCTAGTAATCAAAATTACATGGTATTGGGATCATCACAAGTTGGCACGCAGGCCATTACAATAATTGACAACACATATGGCTCCAGCCGTGTTGCCCAACTCACGACACGCAGGTCATGAAAAAATACATACATGCATCACATACATTTTTGGGCCATACTTATCACATAAATCCTGCAAAAACAAGTTGTGCATAGAATCGCATTCTACCGGATCATGTGAAATCGTACCACCTATGAACCTTAACGAGATACAAAAAGGGGGCTACGACTAAGGGGGGTCTAGGGGGTCTCCCCCTGCGGGGTTCGAAGGGGCAGCGCCCCTCGCGGTACCTTCTCCACCAAGGCAACCGTCTCCTCCCAGTGCACCGTCTCCTCCAAGTCCACCTCCAAGTGCACTTTCTCCTCCCAGTAATAGTCCAATCCATGACCCCAACACGAGTCCATCTCAATCTACGCAGCCGCCTCCACCCACTAAGGGCCAAAAGCGGAAGAATACCACCGCTGCGTCGAGCGATAACCAACACCCGAAGCGACAGTTGTCGCCCCTCCCAAGAGTACCACCGGTTCCTCGCAAGAGGTCTTACGACCTGACCGATGACGAGACCAATGCGGTCGTACGGGCCGAAGTGGATGATCATTTTAAAAAGAAACAACCTGAGCCAGAGGTCCAAATAAAACCAGAAACCAAGGAGTACTTTAGGAAATTACAGACGCAGCCATCCCAAGCTCAGTTAAATGCGCCAGATGACTATACACGATGTCTTCAGAAGACACTGAAACAGAAGAGATCAAGCGGTAGAGGAAGCATCAAAAAAGAGGTTCCCCAGCAGGGGGAACAAGCAAAACAATCGAGTGGTAGCGGAAGCATCAGAACAGACGTCCCCTAGCTGGGGAAACAAGCAAAACAATCGAGTGGTAGCCAAAGAACCAAAAGAGATGTTCCCCAGCTAGGGAAACAAGCAAACCAATCGCTCCCCCCACTCCAGGTGAACATACCCGAACCTCAACTATATGAGGAAGAACCTATGGATCTAGAAACGGCTAGGATATTGGCCGAGCAATGTGGTATGCCTATTCATGAAATTATTCACGGCGATATGCCAAAGACTGAGGTAGCACCCAAATTTGTTAACGGGGAGCCTCTGGTCAGTTCTGAGAGGCTTCGGGATATGCCAACACAAATGCGACGATTCCATGAATGGTACATGAAAGCATCAAAAGAACTACGAAATTGGCTCATACTGAAAGTTCGAAAATCGCATTACTTCGTTGAAGACGAGGTCCCTATTGAATTTACAGAATTATTTTAGTTATTCAATCTAAAGGAACTCGACAAAACTATCCTTAGTTCGTATTGTCTGTAAGTGATTACTTTATTTATTTAATTAGGTCTCTATCTCAGCTTGTTCAATTTATTGCCGGTAAGTATACTCACTATATTCTTTTGTACGCTATATATAATGATGTAGAATGAAGATGCTCGATTGTAAAAGAATGGCTATCAACGGATTGAAGGGTAACGGGTAGGCTACACTAGCGTAAAATCAAAAATTTCTACCGCGTCAACCAGGAATACTATTTTCATAGATCACGGGATTACCGCTAGACGCGCAGGTGCGGAACTCGATGAAGCACGTTGCGGCAGTGTAGATGTTCTACGTCTCCTCCTCGTCCTCGTCCCACGAGCAGCTCCCCTTTGCGCGGCTCGTCCAAGTGCTACAGATGCAGCACCTCCGAGGTATCCACACGTCCGGAGTGGAAGTCATCACACGCCAGACTGCTAGGTCTGCGCGTGCAACACAGGCGGAAGAGGAGTGGCGGCTGGGTGGAATGCTCTCTCCTTTTCAACTCGCCTCACTCCCTCTTATATAGGCATCCCTGGTGGGCTTCTACATTAGCAGCCCATTAGCAGCCTAAGCCTGGTCTAATTCGGATCCAATCCTCATTAGGCTTCCAGCCCCTAAAGTGTGTGACCCTATAGGTTCATACACGTATAGACATGACGCGAGTACACTTACTCCGTCAATAGTTGGTAGCGGCCTCTAGCAAGACGTGCCAACTCCTAAACGCATATAAAGATCATTCGGACGAACCATCACAAGGTTGAGTACATGTCTTTCCCTTTGCCTCACGATATTTGGTCTAGCTCTAAGCTGACCTCTCTTTCTCGATACTGTGATTCAGAATCCCTTTACTAGGTTAACTCTTAACCATATGTAGCACGGCCATGCATTTCTGGATCCGATCACTCGAGGGGCCCAGAGATATCTCTCTCAAGTAGAGAGGGGCAAATCCCATCTTGATTGACCGATGCCTTGCAGCATGTATCAGGACAAACCCGAAAGCTACCTTTATAACTACCCAGTTACGGAGTAGTGTTTGATAGCCCCAAAGTAGGTCGATCCACATCTCAAGTACATGCGACAATCTCAGGTCTAAGGACAAAACGTACACGATGTGTAGAGAGAGCTGCAAGTATTATTGCTAGTCTCATGTTGGGTCAGTCCAACCCCATGTTCATAACATGTGTCCACATCATTGGCTTGACATCTCCATGTCAATGACTTGCGAAACATAGTCATTAACCAATCGATGTGCTAGTCTAATATTCACGTGTGTCCTCGCATGAACTCCGACTAGGGACAATTATTAGATAACCATACAAGTAAAGAGTTTCACAAACAATTCACATAATTGCCAATCAATACAAGTTGCCTGGTATATGGATATTCAAGGAACATTATAATAACTCATGGATACACATGAAATACAATCATCTCTATGATTGCCTCTAGGGCATATTTCCTTCAGTCTCCCACTTGCACTAGAGTCAATCTAGACAGTATCTAATACCTATTGCTCTTGTGTGCGCTTCATGCGCAGGCTGCGGGAGTGGCTTAGTCAAGGGATCAGCAACATTTGAGTCCGTATGTATTTTGCATAACATGACACTACCTTCATCAATGAACTCACGAATCAGATGGTAGCGCATGCGAATATGTTTGTTCTTCTGGTGCTGTCTAGGTTCTTTGGCTTGTGCAATAGCACCATTGTTGTCACAATAAACGTCCAAGGGATTGGACGAGCCCTGAACCACACCAAGAGCGATCAGGAAATTCCTAATCCAAACAGCTTCCTTTGCAGCCTCCGAGGCAGCAATATATTCAGCTTTTGTTGAAGAGGAGGTCACTGTATCTTGCTTGGAACTTTTCCAGCTCACAGCACCACCATTCATGACAAACACATAACCTGATTGCGATTTCGAGTCGTCTGAGTCATTAAGGTAACTCGCATCTGTGTAACCCTTTACACTGAGTTCAACCTCACCTCCATAAACTAGGAACATATCCTTAGTCCTTCTCAAGTACTTAAGGATATTCTTTACCGCTGTCCAGTGAATCTCACCTGGATCAGCCTGGTATCTGCTCGTAACACTTAGAGCATAGGAAACATCTGGGCGAGTACATGTCATTGCATACATGATGGATCCAATAGCCGAAGCATATGGAACCCTACTCATGCGTTCTCGCTCATCAGTGGTCGAAGGACACTGAGTCTTGCTGAGTTTAATGCCGTGAGACATGGGCAAGAACCCCTTCTTAGCCTCTTCCATGCTGAACCGTTTCAACACTTTGTCAATGTACGTACTCTGGCTTAATCCAATTAGCCTCCTTGATCTATCTCTATAGATCTTGATACCCAGAATATATGCCGCTTCTCCCAAGTCCTTCATAGAAAAACTATTTTTCAATGAGGTCTTAACAGACTCGAGCATAGGAATGTCATTTCCAATCAATAATATGTCATCCACATATAAGATTAGAAACACAAGTGATTTCCCATTTTCTTTCTTATACACACAAGGTTCTTGTTCGTTTTTGGTGAAGCCAAACTCCTTTACAACTTCATCAAATCGAATGTTCCAACTCCGAGATGCTTGCTTCAGCCCATAAATAGACTTTTGAAGTTTGCATACCTTTCCAGCATTGTTTGGATCGACAAAACCTTCGGGCTGCATCATATACACGTCCTCATAAAGGATTCCATTTAAGAAAGCCGTCTTGACGTCCATCTGCCATATCTCATAATCGAAATGTGCAGCAATGGCTAGAATGATCCGTATAGATTTAAGCATCGCTACGGGCGAGAAAGTCTCGTCGTAGTCAACTCCTTGAACTTGTCGAAAACCTTTTGCAACAAGTCGAGCTTTATGGATGTGAACATTTCCATCCATATCAATCTTCTTCTTATAGATCCACTTGCACTCGATGGCTTTAAAACCATCAGGCAGGTCAACCAAGTTCCAAACTTGATTGTCTCCCATGGACTCTATCTCGGATCTCATGGCAATCAGCCATTTCTCAGAGTCTGGGTCCACCATCGCTTCTGCATAGGTCGCAGGCTCATCATTGTCTAACAATAATAACTCTCGCGCTTCGCGAAGCCTCGCCGACCTTCGTGGTTGTGGTGCTTCTATTGCCACGGGTTCCTCAACTTGTTCTGCTACAATAGCATCACTCGTAGAAGCATCCCCGACTGGCTCATCTTGAACTTCTTCAAGTCGCACCGACCTTCCACTCGTTCCCTTTGTGAGAAACTCTTTCTCTAGGAAAACACCGCTACGAGCGACAAACACTTTGCCCTCTTCTCGGTTGTAGAAGTAATACCCTAAGGTTTCCCTTGGGTATCCCACAAAAATGCACTTATCCGATTTAGGTGTTAGCTTGTCCGACTGAAGTCGCTTGACAAATGCATCACAACCCCAAATCTTTAGAAAAGACAAACTGGGATTCTTTCCAGTCCACATCTCATATGGTGTCTTAACTACGGATTTAGATGGTACCCTATTTAGTGTGAAAGCTGCTGTTTCTAGCGCGTAACCCCAAAATGATAATGGTAAATCCGACTGGCTCATCATCGATCGAACCATGTCCAACAAAGTTCGATTACGCCGTTCAGAGACCCCGTTTCTTTGAGGCGTTCCGGGCGGCGTGAGCTGTGGAACAATTCCGCAACTCTTAAGATGATTGCTAAACTCGTGACTCAAATATTCACCTCCGCGATCAGATCGCAAGGCCTTTATTTTCTTGCCACGTTGATTCTCTACCTCATTTTGAAACTCTTTGAACTTTTCAAAAGTTTCAGACTTATGCTTCATCAAGTAGACATAGCCATATCTACTGAAATCATCAGTGAAAGTAATGAAGTAGTGATATCCTCCTCTGGCTGTCGTGCTCATTGGTCCACATACATCAGTATGTATGAGTTCCAACAAGTCTGTCGCTCTCTCGGGAAACCCCGTAAAAGGCGTCTTGGTCATCTTTCCAAGTAAACAAGCTTGACATGTCTCGTATGATTCAAAATCAAACGAAGTTAGAAGACCATCACCATGGAGCTTCTTCATGCGCTTTTCACTTATATGCCCCAAACGACAATGCCATAGATAGGTAGGACTCAAATCATTTGGCCGAAGCCTTTTAGCACTAACATTGTAAACACATGCATTATCAAGATTTAAAATAAATAACCCATTCACAATGGGAGCATCAGCCACAAACATAGCATTCTTAGAGATTACACAACCATTGTTTGTAATCGCGAATGAATAACCATCCCTCATCAAACATGAAGGTGATAAAATGTTTCGACCCATACTAGGAATGTAATAACAATTATTCAACTCCATGATAAATCCTGACGGAAGGTGAAGTTGCATGACGCCGACGAACAATGCAGCAACCCTTGCTTTATTTCCGACGCGAAAATCCACTTCACCTTTTTGCACTTCTCTAGTCCTTATTAGCCCCTGCATCGAATTGCAAATATGAGCAACCGATCCGGTATCAAATACCCAAGAGTTAACATAAGAATCTGCGAGAAAAATGTCCACAACATTTACAACAAGTGTACCTGAGTGGGAAGTACTCTTACTTCCACTTTTCTTCAAAGAAGCCTGGTACTTGCTGCAGTTTCTCTTCCAGTGGCCATATTCGTGACAAAAGAAACACTCAGTGTCTCCTGCAGGACCAGCCTTTTGCTTGGGTGCAGGGTTTGGCTTAGGGATCGTATCCTTAGCCTTGCCCTTCTTCTTCTGCCAAGAAGTGCCCTTTTTCTTGAAGCTAGGCTTGTTCTGCACAGCCATCACATGGCTATGCCCTGCACACTTCTTAATGTCACATTCTGCTGTTTTCAGCATCCCACATAATTCATTAAGGCCCCTCTCCACCCCATGCATATGGTAGTTCGAAATGAAATGCCCATAGCTAGATGGAAGAGATGCCAAAATGAAGTCAGTGGCCAACTCTTGGCCTAATGGAAAACCAAGCTTTTCCAAAGTCTGACTGTAACCAACCATTTTGATCACATGGGGGCCTACAGCTGCTCCCTCTGCCAGCTTGCATTCCACAAAGGACTTAGCGACATTGTACCTCTCAGTCCTAGCCTGAGTCTGGAACATGTCCTTAAGCGCAACGATCATATCGTACGCTTCCTGATCCTCAAACTGTTTTTGAAGATCAGGTTCCATGCATGCAAGCATAAGACAACTGACCTCAAGAGATTCATCACATGCTTTCTTGTAGGCATTCTTAAGGGTAGCAGTTGCATTATCAGCAGGTTCATCCGGGTTTAGGGTATCCAGAACAGTTTCCTTTTTCTCAGCCCTGAGAACAATTCTCAGGTTACGGACCCAGTCCGAATAGTTTGTTCCATTTAGTTTATCCTTTTCAAGAATCGAACGCAAAGCAAAAGGTGATGAATTGTTCGGTGCCATTGATCTACAACAAAAAAATATGCAAAATACTAAGCCATGTAACCATGAAAGAGTAAAACATATTAAACAATTTAATAGCATATACTCCCACTTAAATCAACATCCCTCTATTGATACTAAGTGATTCAAGATCCACAATTAACAAGTCGACTAGTGAGCTTTAGCATCACTGCTAGAAGACAAGGTAAATCGGTAAGCAACCTTTGCTAATCATATCACATATGACTCTTGTTGTTGGGTGACATCTCTATGTCAAAACTAGGCGCCCAACCTTTATGCCCCAAGGTCCTTAACTGTTAAGATGACCTTGTTAAGCTCACCAACCCTTATGCGTGTAGGTATCCGATACAAACCCATCCAGCCAAGGAAAACCGTGGCACCCTAATTTCATAGACCCACCAACGATTGTACAGGGCATAGGATGGTGCAAGGTTTGGTTGGGAGGGCATGGTTTAACTTAAACTTTGTGAGGGATCGTTCTACTTCTATCATCTAAGCATGCATAGTAGTAAAACGTATAAGAATAGCATTCACATAGATGTGATACAGTATGGCCCATTTTCTCATGGTGATCTCCATCGCCATAGAACCTGTCCACCATGATGATCTCCATCTTCATGCTCTATGCGAGCCATCCTCCAAGTGATGAGTTCTCCAAGAACTAATACAAGCTATTACTCCTAACATCTAGTAATCAAAATTACATGGTATTGGGATCATCACAAGTTGGCACGCAGGCCATTACAATAATTGACAACACATATGGCTCCAGCCGTGTTGCCCAACTCACGACACGCAGGTCATGAAAAAATACATACATGCATCACATACATTTTTGGGCCATACTTATCACATAAATCCTGCAAAAACAAGTTGTGCATAGAATCGCATTCTACCGGATCATGTGAAATCGTACCACCTATGAACCTTAACGAGATACAAAAAGGGGGCTACGACTAAGGGGGGTCTAGGGGGTCTCCCCCTGCGGGGTTCGAAGGGGCAGCGCCCCTCGCGGTACCTTCTCCACCAAGGCAACCGTCTCCTCCCAGTGCACCGTCTCCTCCAAGTCCACCTCCAAGTGCACTTTCTCCTCCCAGTAATAGTCCAATCCATGACCCCAACACGAGTCCATCTCAATCTACGCAGCCGCCTCCACCCACTAAGGGCCAAAAGCGGAAGAATACCACCGCTGCGTCGAGCGATAACCAACACCCGAAGCGACAGTTGTCGCCCCTCCCAAGAGTACCACCGGTTCCTCGCAAGAGGTCTTACGACCTGACCGATGACGAGACCAATGCGGTCGTACGGGCCGAAGTGGATGATCATTTTAAAAAGAAACAACCTGAGCCAGAGGTCCAAATAAAACCAGAAACCAAGGAGTACTTTAGGAAATTACAGACGCAGCCATCCCAAGCTCAGTTAAATGCGCCAGATGACTATACACGATGTCTTCAGAAGACACTGAAACAGAAGAGATCAAGCGGTAGAGGAAGCATCAAAAAAGAGGTTCCCCAGCAGGGGGAACAAGCAAAACAATCGAGTGGTAGCGGAAGCATCAGAACAGACGTCCCCTAGCTGGGGAAACAAGCAAAACAATCGAGTGGTAGCCAAAGAACCAAAAGAGATGTTCCCCAGCTAGGGAAACAAGCAAACCAATCGCTCCCCCCACTCCAGGTGAACATACCCGAACCTCAACTATATGAGGAAGAACCTATGGATCTAGAAACGGCTAGGATATTGGCCGAGCAATGTGGTATGCCTATTCATGAAATTATTCACGGCGATATGCCAAAGACTGAGGTAGCACCCAAATTTGTTAACGGGGAGCCTCTGGTCAGTTCTGAGAGGCTTCGGGATATGCCAACACAAATGCGACGATTCCATGAATGGTACATGAAAGCATCAAAAGAACTACGAAATTGGCTCATACTGAAAGTTCGAAAATCGCATTACTTCGTTGAAGACGAGGTCCCTATTGAATTTACAGAATTATTTTAGTTATTCAATCTAAAGGAACTCGACAAAACTATCCTTAGTTCGTATTGTCTGTAAGTGATTACTTTATTTATTTAATTAGGTCTCTATCTCAGCTTGTTCAATTTATTGCCGGTAAGTATACTCACTATATTCTTTTGTACGCTATATATAATGATGTAGAATGAAGATGCTCGATTGTAAAAGAATGGCTATCAACGGATTGAAGGGTAACGGGTAGGCTACACTAGCGTAAAATCAAAAATTTCTACCGCGTCAACCAGGAATACTATTTTCATAGATCACGGGATTACCGCTAGACGCGCAGGTGCGGAACTCGATGAAGCACGTTGCGGCAGTGTAGATGTTCTACGTCTCCTCCTCGTCCTCGTCCCACGAGCAGCTCCCCTTTGCGCGGCTCGTCCAAGTGCTACAGATGCAGCACCTCCGAGGTATCCACACGTCCGGAGTGGAAGTCGTCACACGCCAGACTGCTAGGTCTGCGCGTGCAACACAGGCGGAAGAGGAGTGGCGGCTGGGTGGAATGCTCTCTCCTTTTCAGCTCGCCTCACTCCCTCTTATATAGGCATCCCTGGTGGGCTTCTACATTAGCAGCCCATTAGCAGCCTAAGCCTGGTCTAATTCGGATCCAATCCTCATTAGGCTTCCAGCCCCTAAAGTGTGTGACCCTATAGGTTCATACACGTATAGACATGACGCGAGTACACTTACTCCGTCAATAGTTGGTAGCGGCCTCTAGCAAGACGTGCCAACTCCTAAACGCATATAAAGATCATTCGGACGAACCATCACAAGGTTGAGTACATGTCTTTCCCTTTGCCTCACGATATTTGGTCTAGCTCTAAGCTGACCTCTCTTTCTCGATACTGTGATTCAGAATCCCTTTACTAGGTTAACTCTTAACCATATGTAGCACGGCCATGCATTTCTGGATCCGATCACTCGAGGGGCCCAGAGATATCTCTCTCAAGTAGAGAGGGGCAAATCCCATCTTGATTGACCGATGCCTTGCAGCATGTATCAGGACAAACCCGAAAGCTACCTTTATAACTACCCAGTTACGGAGTAGTGTTTGATAGCCCCAAAGTAGGTCGATCCACATCTCAAGTACATGCGACAATCTCAGGTCTAAGGACAAAACGTACACGATGTGTAGAGAGAGCTGCAAGTATTATTGCTAGTCTCATGTTGGGTCAGTCCAACCCCATGTTCATAACATGTGTCCACATCATTGGCTTGACATCTCCATGTCAATGACTTGCGAAACATAGTCATTAACCAATCGATGTGCTAGTCTAATATTCACGTGTGTCCTCGCATGAACTCCGACTAGGGACAATTATTAGATAACCATACAAGTAAAGAGTTTCACAAACAATTCACATAATTGCCAATCAATACAAGTTGCCTGGTATATGGATATTCAAGGAACATTATAATAACTCATGGATACACATGAAATACAATCATCTCTATGATTGCCTCTAGGGCATATTTCCTTCACGGATTTGGGTTCATTGACCCACATCGAGTTCATGGAGCTATACTAAAGGATAAATCACTGGAGACTGAGCACAACTTGTTGCGGTTTCTCACGAAACAGCATTTCTGTAACGAAATACTATTTCCTTACCACGACGGCAAGTGAGTTTTTGTACACATTAACTTTTGCTTACTCGATGTTCAGTGTAAATGATGAGTTACTGACATATGTAAACCTTGCGTAGGTACCACTGGATTCTTCTAAGCATTTCACTTGACATGGGAAGAGTTCACATCATGGACTCACTAAACAAAGACATTGAAAACTACAGCATCATTATCGATGCGCTCCAGAGGTAATTTCAACCATTATCGCACTATATCGGTTTCTTTCGTTCATTTTCTAGAATATCAAGTAGTTATAACTCATACATTAATTTTCTTTGTCGGGTAGGGTTTGGACACAGTTCAAGAAACATGTCCGCGGTCAATGGCGTGAGGAGCTATTTTTTAAATCACTCTCGGTAAGTAGTACGAGCTAAGTCCGCGCATCTATTTAATTCTAGTTTATGTGCATTTATCATGCTAGCGTTATTATTTGATTGAATTCTATTCTTGTAAAGTGCGTGAGGCAGCCACAGGGAATTAATCTATGTGGATTCTACGTGTGCGAGTTCATTCGCATCAGTATTGAGAAGCCCTCGGAAAATGTTCGAGTAAGTAAATAATATATTCACCCTTTATTTTTATTACAAAAAGTCGTATTGAGTCTAATTCATACGATCTCCTTTTTATATAGTTGGACGCGATGCGGGACAAGCTCCTACCACAGGACCGCCTAATTGCAATCCAAGAGGAATTTGCTGCATTTTTTGTCGACGAGGTCATAGATCCACGCGGAGAATACTGTATAAGTAGACCCTAAAGCATCTATGTAATGATCTCCATGTAATCAAATAGACATGCTCTGGACCCGGTTGGGACTCCATATATGTTTGTAAGAGAAATTATATTATATATTGCGTCAATGTGTACAAGTACTGTGTAGTAGCGTTCTGTATGTATACAATTGAAAACTTGTTTCTAATGAAAACACAGAATGAAAACTAATTGAACACAAAACACAAAATGAAAAGAAAAACACAAAACTCTAAATCCCCATCCCCTGCCGCGGCAACCAAATGACCAAAAATGCTGCCGCGGCAGGGAACTTTTAGTCCCAGTTCGTAACACGACCCGGGGCTAAATGTCCTGCCGCCCAGCGCCTAGCAGGCCACGTGGTTGGACCTCTAGCCCCGGTTCGTATATGAACCGGGGCTAAAGCTCGGACCTTTAGTCCCGCTTTTGCAGCCCTGGTTCGCAATCCGGGGCTAAAGGCCCTTACGAACCGGGGCAAATGGCCTGGTTTCTACTAGTGAGGCGGTCGGAGCCGAGGGCAAAGTCCCGGATGGAGAACGGCTTGGGCGTGTTCGAGCGCACGGATGTGATCTCGGCCTCCGGCCCCGGCGCCAGATCCTGCTGGGGCTCTCTCGGGGGCGGCTTGAACTTGAACTCCTTGAAGGATAAATGGTGAAGAAGATGCATCTTCGACCTTTGTTATTGATGTATCTCACGCTTTGGAACTTCTTCCTCCTCGCTGAAGCCCCCTCTGTCGGCACACGCTCCCCCTCCCTCACCTCCTCCATTACTGGCGTTGGCGCTCTTCTCGCGAGCACCTCGGCTTCACTCTCCCGCTTAGTCTTCATGGAACCTGGCGAACATCAAAGGGCACGAAGGTGGATTTTTTTGCGATGTGTTGGGAGAGAAAGGGAGGACTGTCAGTATGAGTGAAGAAAATGGCGAGGAAAGGGCGTTTTAAAGCCGCGACTCGTAGTCATCAGGCCAGCCGTGCAGCGCATCCCACTCAATCTGGGTAGGTTCCGGCTAGCTGCATGGCCTGCATGCTTGTCAACGCCACATAAATTTTTCTTTTGCAATCTTTAGAACAGAATTAAATTCAGCTCCTTTATTAGTTAGAGCAACATTATTTTGTATTCAAGGCTGGATAATCATTACATTATTTTCAAAAAAGTCAAATCATCACATTTTTATTGAGGGACAAATCATCACATTTAATGGAACCACATTTAATCATCTTTAATATCTGAGAAATTTATGATGATTCTTTTTTTCAAATAATACCTACATAATGACCATACATCTAAATTTTATGTGATGTATAAATATTAGAAGAAAATGTTATTTACATATAACAATTACAGACTTCCTAGGAAAAGCCAAGATGACTCCTAAATTATCTTTCCAAGGTTAGGAATTATTTTTCTTAACAACTCCAAATAAAACAATTAACCTCAAAGGCAACAAAACAATAAGAGTTTTTTCCATTTGTGCTAATATTTCCCCTCACATTAATTTCATCCATTTTGAAATGTGTCGCGGTCTTCCTTTATTTCCAAATACGTGACATAATCCATATGTCCTAACATATAAGATACATATTTGACCTTGAAGTTTGACCAATATTTTTTATATGAATATATTTCTAAAGTAAAAAATGGTCTTTCTTGAATATAACCACTGTCTATATTTAAAGAGTTTCATAGACATGCCCCATGATATGCATTTTGTTCCACCATGTATGTAAGAAATGCTACTAGTGAACACGGGGTCCTATTTTAAGCATAATAAAACACCTAAAACAAAAATTATATATAATTTTATTTTCTGTTATTTAAAAAGTACGTTTCCATTCATGATTATTATTATATCTTATAATAGTTTGTAAAATTGTACGAAATGTATAATTGAAAAATATACCAGGTGTGGGGGACACAATTTTGCTACCTTGTATATATTTCCAAATCTCACCCCTTGCCTTCTCTTGGATGGATAAAACTTAGGACACTTACTTAAGGGTAAAACCACTTATTTTCTATAGAGCTTCTCTGTTGGATCCAAAAAAATAGGTTATCTAGAACACAACATATATTGGTAGAATAAAGATTCTGAAGTGCAAACTTCATAGTACGCCTCAATAAACATGATACATCCTGACAAATACATACATCACAAAGCAATGTATGATCCAAGTTCTTTGGGATCCTATGTTTTTTGCAGAAATATTAGTGCTGAATATAGATCTTTGGGATACATACATCACAAAGCAATGTATAATTAATGTTATCACCCATGTCAATTTTCATAATGTTTGAATCACATTTAACTAGTTTTAAAAAAATCAGCAAGATGCATATAAATTTCAATATTTTCCATTCCACATATTTGAAATTTCATCTCTATTCTGAACATGCCCTTAAAATTGACATAAGTACGGCAATGCAATTTAAATTAAATTTATAAATCTTATGTACTACATGTGTTGTTCAAATTGTAAAATTTCCAACTAATAGGAAAGAAATCATTGAAATCTTAAATAATAACATTTTGTTTGGGAATTATCATTCCTTACACATAACTTATAATGCTAGATTAGGTTTTGTGTATTTTTAGGGTAAGATGGTGAACTAGAGGATGACCTAATCATCGTGTTTGGGTATTATGATCGAGTTACACCCTATCGAGATGATATTAAATGAAGAATTTACCAACTTATCGCAATCAACTTGATGATCTACTTCAGTTCCACCAAGTTAATAGAAGCTTCAATCACTTTGACAAGTTTTATTTAAAAGCACGAAAATTATCCAGATTTTCAATGCATGAATACAATGCACACACCTAATCTCAGCTTATTTCTAAGCTCTAATGCTGGGATGTTACATTTGTCAAACCCCCTTTGTGACAAGTCGAGCTTTGTGAATGGTCACATTACCACTCTCATCTGTCTTTTTCTTAAAGATCCATTTATTTTCCATGGCCTTGCGGCCTTCCGGAAGATCTACCAAAGTCCAAACTTAGTTTTTATACATGGATCCTATTTTTAATTTCATGGATTCTATCCATTTCTCAGAATCAACACTATCCATAGCCTCTTCATAGTTTTAAGGTTCTTCCTATTTATCTAGTATGACAGACATCACAAGGCTACTGTATCCATCAGGAGTGGTACGAACTCTTGTAGACTTGTGAACCACAGGAGTTTCGATGTTGTTGATCATTATCATTAGGTTCTTCTTCCACGTTGGAGAGCGGTTTCGGAATGGCTTCCGTTGCGCTACTCAGAATTTGGAGAGAAGGAACAACAACTTCATCTAATTCAATTTTCCTTCCACTAACTCCTTTAGCGAGAAACTCTTTCTCAAGAATGGTGCCATTTTTTGCGACAAACATTTTGTCTTCGACTTGTTGTAGAAGGTATACCCAACTGTTTCCCTTGGGTATCCTGAAGATACATTTTTCTGCCTTGGGTACAAGTTTGTCAGGCTGTAGTTTCTTGATGTAAGCCTCACATCCCCAAACTTTCAGAAATGACAACAATGGCTTCTTGCCATATCATTTCTCATATGGAGTTATCTCCACGGATTTGGATGATGCTCGGTTTAAAACAAGAGTCGCGGTTTCTAACGCATATCCCCAAAACGACACAGACAAATCAGTTAAATACATCATAGAACGCACACTATCCAATAGAGTATGGTTACGTCATTCCGACACACCATTACACTATGGTGTTCCGGCTGGCATAAGCTGTGGAATGATCCCACAGTCCTTCAAGTGCATGTTAAACTCATAACTCTAATACTTGCCTCCCTGATCCGATTGAAGA
Organism: Avena eriantha; assembly: GCA_910589775.1. NCBI lineage: Eukaryota > Viridiplantae > Streptophyta > Magnoliopsida > Poales > Poaceae > Avena > Avena eriantha. Next base: position 51,061,632 of record OU342744.1, on the reverse strand, counting down.
TGCTAAATTTTCTTGTTAAGTTGATTCTCTACTTCTTTCTGAAATTCCTTGAAATTTTCAAAGGTTTCGGTTTTGAGCTTCATTAATTAAGTAGATATATCCATATCTCTAAAGTTGTTAGTAAAGGTAACAAAATAACGATAACCATTGCATGTTGAAACACTCATTGGTCTGCATACATCCGTATGTATGATTCACAGTAGCACTACAAGGAATGTGCTAACTAGTGACCCCAAATATTGGTCATAGAAAGGTCATAGTAATTCATCTATGACCTTTCTATGACCAAAAACAGTACGTCACATAGCGAGGGTCACTATAGACAGCTAACGACCTTTTTTTGAATTGTTCATGGACAACTATAACCAAAATATATGGTCATAGTGTCTATGACCAAACAATTTGGTCATAGGCTATCTGTCTAGTCCACGTCAGCCAATCCTACGTGGAACCTGACATGGCAGCAAATTCAGCCTAATCCAGTTTGGTGGTTTACATGGGCCAAGCCCAACAATTTTAGCCTTTTGTTTTCTACGCCTGGCTTTTACTGTCCATTTATTTTGTGGGCCACGCCGAAAACTTTAGCCCATATATTTTTGGTCCATTGCATTTTGTTTGGCCCAATATTTTCGTTATACCATTTAAATTTACAGTAGGTCCCACTTGTCAAACGGGTCCTACCTGTCTGTATTAGTTTCCAACTACTAGTCCCATATGTCAGGTATATTTTATATACATGCTCCACACATCAGATTTCAATTCCACACAAATACAGTGTCCACATAGATTTCAATTCTAGACATATATTTTAGATGCCCACGATTTGACAATGAACAACTATTATTTACAATAAACAACTATTTTCAATAGATAAACACATTGAATATTTCAAATAACAACAGAACAATCTCTACTACAATCATCCCATAGTTCTTATCAATCATATAGGACTGCTTATATCTATAAACTAGCTTGAAAAAACACAATACATCCTGGAGCGTATGGGCTTTTCTTCTAACTTCATCCTGGAGCTCTTGTAAGAGAGGAACACCACTCGGTAGCTGGTAAAAACAAAAAAGAAGCAAGCTATGAATAAGCACATATTACATGTATAGGTAGAATGGTACATAATATTGAAGTTCACAATGAAACATGGCTGGGTAACATCATATATTGAACCAGATCCTACTACAATGATGCAACTGTAGTCATAGTGTAGAACTAGAAAGTTGGCAGGAAACATAATGTTTTTATTTAAGCAACTTTAAATATTGGATCACTACCAGTGTTAAATTGAGCGTTCCTAAGAGCCCGCATAAGCACTGAGCAGAGGCTCGCTTAATGGAACCTTGATCATTACAATATTAACCCAAAAGCAGTATATCTCAAAATTACTCATTTATGAACTACAGAACTTCTAAAGCACAAATATACAAGAAGTTTACAGTGGTTCTTTGTGGACATACAACCACATCCTATTTACCAGTGTAAACTAGGTCTGAACTAAACAAGCTGAATGAGAAAATAGTCCTACACATTTTGCTTTTAATGACAGGAGCTCTATATTTTGAACCTATGACACAAGCAGGCAGCAAGTATAGAGTATCATGGTGAGAGTCTGAGAGTGAACCTAGACGTCTCCAAGGCTGGTGTTAATGGATAGATAGGATCCATCACCCATCAAGGGAATGGCGCAGACGCTGTCCCTCGGCCCTAGATCACACATCTAGTCCAAGCATCACACCACGTGAAGGAGTTCAACCTCACAAAAGAGGAGAGTAGACCATTATTCACTAAGCTTGAACAACTGACAAATAGGAATCATCAAACTACAACATAGGTATCTCTACCATGAGCAAATCATTAGCATGAAACACATATTAGGAACAAAGCATGCCGAGTACAAAATGTATGAATTCGTTTGTGTATGAATTCCAAACAAATGTATAATAATTCTAACATCATGAAACAAATGTATGAATTCCAAGGGACCAATAACAACAAAAATCTGGAATCTGGCTAAAGATTAGTTTTTAGCTCTCATAGTATATAACATCGCAGTATTTTAAGATTCTTCAAAACCATCTCTATGTAGAACCAAATACCAGTCCAGACTCCAGATCCTACTACCTAAGGTCCCAGCACTAATCACCTTGAGCCTAAGATCCCAATACTGACAATCTTTTTCAGTCACAGATTGCTGATTCTGCATATGATAAATATCTAGATTCTACCCAAAGAACACATGGCTATCATATCTATTCATTTAGGAACTAAAATACTCAGAACAATAGAGAAAATTCTCAAGAGAGCAATGACAAACCCAATTGTTGGCATGGCCAATTCTTCCCATTTATTCTGTACCATTGTTCTGTTCAACTTCGTGAATAGATAAATAATTGGCTTGAGTTTGAACATGTGGCTAGTTTATGTACCATGTAATTCTATCTAACCATCATTTAAATAAAAGCCACTAAACAATTGACTTGCTAATCACGTGTTTTGACATGAATTCAGTACTCAAAACATTTCATGAAGAGAGAACAATAGGAACATGTTGTTTATAAAGTTTTTGCAGTTGTAATAAGATTCACTAAACTTGTCACCAGCCAAAAACACGTGGAAATCTAGAACAGTATATAATTCAACCACAACGACCAGCAAAACCAATTTCAGATCCTAGATCACAGAAGATGCTGACGAACGATGCAGCTCAGATTCTTGAAAGAACAAACAAAACAAGATTTTTTGTGGTATGTGGGTGAGGTCGAGGGAGAAGAGGAAGAGCCCAAGGCAGTTGTAGTGGCAACAGACTCGAACATGAACGATAGCCCGATGGGCCTCCTCCTGATGCCCCCAGGTGGTGCGACAATCTGCACCATCCAGCACGAATCGGAGGAGTAGGCCTTGTCCTGGATTTGGCGGCTTCAAGTGTGAGTGTCGCCCCTCTCCTCCCCTTACGCGCCCTCGTCCGTGTCCCACGCCTGCGGTAGAAGAGCCTCGTGCCATTCGTGCTGCATCTCGTTTGTGCTCCTCATCGACGGCCACTACACGTGCTCGGTGGCCATGACAGGTGTAGGGGAGGGAGGGACCACCCTCAGGTGCGGCGGCGTCTACATTGAGAGAGAGGGATACTAAGAGAGGGACCGAGAGAGAGAAGAAAAAGGGGACGGGAGAGAGGGAGTGGGGGAAGTTACCATATCCGAAGCGAGAAAGGAAGGTGCAACTATCGCCGCCAGGAGGAACTGTGAACGCTGTCCGTGGCGTCCTTGTTGCCATTGTCCACGGTAGTGATGCGGTGAGGCGAGCTCGACGGAGCGCCGGGCAGTGATGCATGCGCGCGCCAGCGAGCAAGACCACCATGACGCCGCCGGATCTCATCCCGCGTGGTGTCTCGCCATGGCAGGCTGCGGTGCTGCGGTGGCTGGCTAGGCAGGAGGTGGAGGCGGAGGCGGCGCAGGTGTGGGCGATGGGAAGCAGAGAGATGGAGGCGCCCACGAGATTAGGGTTTGTGTGGGCCGCGAAGGAGGAGAAGTGGTGGCGGGGTCGGGCGCGTGAGAGGATTAGGGTCGCGTTTGGGTGGATGTCTGTCAGTGGAATTTACAAAAATGCCAATGAAAACTTCTCTGGTGCAGTACTGGGAATACCAGGGTGTTTCGGTCTATTCAAGTCAAAATTGTGAGAGGCAGGAGAAACTGGTGCTGCACCTTCAGAGTGTTGGATGGAGGCATCAACGGCTGAGATCTCATTCAGTGGGTGATCCCGTGGTGATCCGTGGGTAGACTGTCTTTCTCTTCTGATTGGTTGACTCTATTCTACAGGTTTTAGGGGTTTCTTAGAGGTTAATTAAAGGGATTAAAAATTCCATGGCATTTCCTATTGTATATTTTGTGAAAATGTTCCCATATTGTGCATACATGTGCATCTTGGAATGGCAAACAACGTTGCAGGAGAAAGTTTTCCTTTTCGTCGCTCAAAATATGCATTTTCTATTTTTCGAGTGCCAAAAACAAAGAGTTTTGTGAAACAACCACCAAATGAAATTTTCAAAATTCTATCACCCTATTTTTCAAAAATACTAGACCATGTTACATCTCCAATGTCCCAACTAGGGTATCTAAGACATTTCCGTCCACCCCTGGCAAAAAAGACAAATGGCTACTGAATCGGTAGGAAGTGGGTCCGATTTGAACTACACCTAGATGATCTAATGCTCATAATTTTTTGAAAAAAATCATTTTTATACTCACAATATGATGTTTCTTCAGAGATCCAATGCAAGTTTAGATGGGATCATCCCCTATCTATGAAACTCCGTGCCCGCCGTTTCGACCATAGTTTAAAACGGGCATGAAAAATTCAAAAACGGTCCAAATAATGTAAAACCTTCGCGTGGTGTTATATTATGTGACATATTTTCAAGGAAAAATACCAAACTTGGTATACTGCGAACATCTCGAAAAAACCTTCACAAAAATGACCTATCATATTCGAGGATTCATGACTTTTGGGTCAAACAACAAATGTTATGGTCAGAATTGTGACATAGTTTGTGATAATGTGCCCATATTGTGCATGTATGTGCATATTGGGATGGTGAACAATATTGTAGGAGGAAGTTTTCCTTTTTGTCCCACGAAAAATGCATTTTCCATTTTCCGAGTGCCAAAAACGGGGCATTTTGTGAAGCAACTACCAAATGGCTAATTCATAATGCTACTGCCATATTTTTGAAAAATACTAGACCACCTTACATCGCCAATGTCCCAAGTAGGATATCTCAAACCTTTCTGTCCACCCATGGCAAAAAAGACAAATTCATGCGGAATCGGTAGGAAGTGGGTCCGATTTGAACTATAGCTAGATGATCTAATGCTCATGATTTTTTGAAAAAATCATTTTTAGACTCACAATATGATGTTTCTTTACAGATCCAATGCAAGTTTAGAGAGGATCATCCCCTATCTATGAACCTCTGTGCTCGCCGTTTTGACCATAGTTTGAAACGGGCATGAAATATTCAAAAACGTTTCAAACAATGTAAAACCTTCACCTGGTGTCATATTATGTGCTATATTTTCAAGGAAAAATACCAAACTTGGTATATTGCGAACATCTCAAAAAACCTTCACAGAAATGACCTATCATTTTCGAGGTTTCATGGCTTTTAGGTCAAACGACCAATGTTATGGCCAGAATCGTGACATAGTTTGTGATAATGTGCCCATATTGTGCATGTATGTGCATCTTGGGATGACGAACAATATTGCAGGAGGAAGTTTTCCTTTTTCTCCCACGGAAAATACATTTTTCATTTTCCGAGTGCCAAAAACGGGGCATTTTTTGAAGCAACCACCAAATGGCTAATTTATAATGCTACCGCCATATTTTGGAAAAATACTAGACCACCTTACATGGACAATGTCCCAAGTAGGATATCTCAAACCTTTCCGTCCACAAATGGCGAAAAAGACAAATTCATGTCGAATCGGTAGGAAGTGGGTCCGATTTGAACTACAGCTAGATGATCTAATGCTCATGATTTTTTCAAAAAATCATTTTTAGACTCACAATATGATGTTTCTTCGGAGATCTAATGCAAGTTTAGAGAGGATCATCCCGTAGACAAATAATTTCAATATCAAGTCCCTATTGTCAAAACTATGATTCAAAATCTCTTTTTACACCTATTAAAGTTTTATATGAAAAATATATTGTTATAGTTTTACCAAAAAGTTAAAAGTGTTCCATAATGTCCTAAAAAATCTCTGAAATTTTACAATTTCTCTGAATTTTGTTTGACTCAATTTGGAATTATGATTAAAAAGATAAAAAAAATCAAAAAAAAGAAAAAAATTGGTTGTGGCCGGCCCAGCGAACCCGCCAGGTAAACGGGCCAAGCTTGCATCCGTCAGCCCAAGATGAGTCCGGGAGCAGCCTAAGAAGCCACAAGGTGGAGGCCTCTATGGGTTGAGAAGGTCGATTTATGTATAAAGCCTCGCGGTAGTAGTCTCAAGACAAAAAGGTCTAGGTGTCGAGTTGGTAGACCGCGTGTAGACTAACTTTCCTCGCGTGAGGTCGCGAGTTCGACCCCCTCCTAGAGCTTTCTTTTTGTCTAATATTTGTTCCGCCAACGTCTGTTTAAAGATGCGTGGTAGTAGTACATATACAAGAAATTTTCTATACCGCGTGGTAGTAGTACATATACAAGAAAGTTTCTATGCCGAGTTGGTATACCGCCTGTAGGTTTATTGTCCTTGTGTGAGGTCTCGAGTTCGATCCCCTATAGAGCTGTCTTTTTGTCTAATATTTGAATATTTGGTGGGTTATCTGTTATTGTCCTTGTGTGAGGTCTCGAGTTCGATCCCCTATAGAGCTGTCTTTTTGTCTAATATTTGAATATTTGGTGGGTTATCTGTTTAAAGACGCGTGGTAGTAGCATATATGCAAGAAGGTTGTGGTGCCGAGTTGGTAGATGCAACTGCCCTCGCGCTTGAGGTCGCAATTTCAACCCGACAGGAGCTTGATTTTTTGTCTAATATTGTCCAGTATGACAAGATGACCCCACATGTCAGTGGGTAGGAGTACAATTGGTAGAAATGCCATGTGAACATGACATGTTAGCGTAAATTGACACATGAATATGGCACATATACAGACACGTCAGCGAAACTTGACACGTGGACGTGACACCTAGACCAACCTGCTGAGGTGGCCATCGATCTTTCTTAAGTTATCATGAATAGCATTCATGACCATTTAAATTGGGCGCAGTCCCCGAAAATTAAGGTCATGGACTAGCGATGCCTATGTTATGACCAACTGGTGTAAACAAATTATGACCTTCCTAACAAAAAAGTTCGTAGTTTGTTAGGGTTTATACCCTCCCAAATTTCCTATGACCAGTTGGTTCGAAATGGTCATAGATCTATGACCAAAAAACTTAGGGTTGTTAAGAAAAGGTCACTAGTCAACACATTTCTTGTAGTGTAGGTCTGCAGCTCTCTCCAGTATGCCAAAGAAGGGTGTCCTAGTCATCTTGCCCATAAGGCATGGCTCACATGTATCGAGAGAATTGGAATCCAACGATCCAAGAAGTCCATCTGGATGAAGCTTTTTCATGTGCTTTACACCAATGTGACCAAGACAACAATGCCACATAAATATGGAATTATCATCATTATGCTTACAACGTTTAGCATCAACACTATGGATGTGAGTATTGCAATCAAGATCCATTAAGAATAAACCATTGCAATCAATCATGACGGCAGACGTAGAGGAAAAGTGCCGAAGACCATCACATCAACTCTCGATCTGTTGCCAACTCCCATCGTCACCTTGTCCTTCCTGATGCGCCTCTTACTCTGCAGTACCTGCTGAGAATTACAAATGTGAGCAATAGAACTGGTGTCAAATACCTAGATGTTACTCCTAGCGCTTGTAAGGAACATATCAATAACATGTATATCACATATACCTTTGTCCTTGGAGGCTATCTTGTCGGCTTTCTTGTCTTCAAGGTACTAGGGGCAGTTGCATTCTAGTGCCCATCCCCTTTGCAGTAATGGCACGTGGTGCCAGACTAAGGGCCATCCTTGGTAGTCTTAGAGGTGTTGGCAAAGAACTTTCCATCCTTCTTAGACTTCTTGCCCTTGCGTTTTCCCTTTTGCCTCGGCTTCTTAAAATTTGTGGTCTTATTGACCATCAACACCGTGTGCTCCTTCTTGATCTCTACCTCAGCAGTTTTGAGCATGGAGAACGCTTCAGCAAGGGTCTTAGTCATCCCTTGCATGTTGTAGTTCATCACAAAGGTCTTGTAGCTAGGGGTAGCGAGTGCAGCACCCTATCAATCGCGAGCTCCTCCAGGATTTTTCAATCCAGGGCGTTCAAACCCTTAACGTTGCCAGACATTTTGACTACATGCTCACTTATACTACTGTGCTCTTCCATCTTAGCAGAATATAAGAGCTCGGAAGCATAATACATCTTTTCCCGAGCCTGTGGAGAAAAGGTAGCCTTGAGATCTTCAATGATCTCAAAAACATTCATCTTCTCAAAACTCTTTCAAAGATCTAGCTCCATGGCATAGAGAATTCCACTTTGGATGAGGGAGAAATTATCCGCCTTGGAATGCTAGACATTCTTTTCGTCCTAGGAGGCGGAATCTGCAGGCTTAGCTAGAAGCTCAGCCTCGATGACATAAGTCAACTTGTAGGGGACTAGGACGATCCTAAGACGGTGGAACCATGCAGTGAAGTTGGTTCCATCAGTTTTCAGCTTGTCCTTCTCAAGGAAAGTGCTAAGGTTGAAGGTGGGTGGGTGAGACATCTACAATGGATTTGCAAAGTGTTTAGACCATGTTCATAATTTCAAGTTTTAAACTATACTTCCATACTTAAAACAAAAAGAACCCCCAATCAAACAAACATCCCACCATTTTTTTGGTGATCGCATGACCCCAATTCACTACTCCACCCCTGATAGTCATGGTCGGCAAAGTAGTTTCAAAGATGGACATTCCCTAATGTCGATCACATCAACCATGTGATTCATGCTCAACCTTTCGGTCTCTTGTATTCTGAGACCATGTCTACACATGCTAGGCTCGCCAGTTCTAACTTGTGTGTATTCACAGTGCAACATGGCTTACACCCACTGTATGCGAACGTAGATATGTCTGACACCCGATTGTCACGGCCTGCCTCATACCAAAGAACTTTCTTGGTGGTGCACACACAAGGGGAATACGATAATTGGAATTCAGTGAGGGATTATCTTACTATGACACCATCAAATATACTATCATACTAGCATAATAAGATGCAAGAAGTAATACTTCATAAAGTAAGGTGTTATGACGTGGTTATAACATCTTAATCACCATCAATAGCTTCAATGAAAGTTTCACAAACTTGTCATTGCCATGTCTCAACACATGCCCCCTATGCAAAAATAAAGATAAACGCCTCTATATTATCTATTGCAAGTTTTACGTGGCTTTAGGGCTTTCACGGTAGAACTCCTTCCTACCTACAAACGTGGAGCCAAATCATGGATTGAATGATTGCTGTTTTACTTCCATTTTCAGGGCCCTCCAAAGTTGATGCCATATCAACTATCATAGAGAGATAGACACCCCCTAAGCCACTTTGATTGTGGACCAGTCTTGTGAATCACCATGTGAGGTCGGTTGGGGGCCGCTTCATCAAACAGTGTTGTGATATGTACAAGAACATAAAAGAGGGTAGAAACTAGAAAATCAATGCCCACATATTGCTATGTGTTCTATCCGTATGACATATCTACCCATAGACCCGCTTAGATACCACTATAGGGTTCTGTAGCAGAAAACAAAAAATTCTAACTATGTGAACACTAATACCAGGATCTATATTATGCAGACATAAATAACGGAAAGAGAGAGACGGTATTCATACCCTTGAAGACGGAGGCACACCTTACGCAGGAAGGCGTATGTTGATGAACCTGAGTAGCTCCAAGCACCCCAAGTATGGTGCCTCTTAAGTACTACACACGTCCGGTGTAGGCGATGTCTCCTGAGCTCCGATCCAGCCGAGAAGCGAAAGGAGAAGATGGCGGATCGAATATCACATGATGGTAGTGTGAAAGTGGAGACCTCACAACCCTAGAGGTCCTCTCCAATATTATGGAGAATCGTCGGTGGAAGTGAGAGAGAGAGAATGGGAGAATGGGATAATTTCAAAGGGGGGGCGACCCTACATATAGTGGGAGGGGAGGGTGCACCCCCGAAAGGGAGGCGGTGTAGGACTAATGCCCACACCCACCGGCCAGCCAGGGGCAGCTACCGGCCCTAGGTGGGCCCCACTTGGGCGGCCCACCAAGCCTTGGTCGGCTGGCCCCCTTCCCTAGGCGCCTTGCCCCTTTGGGCGTCCCCTCCGGGTGAGGCCCAATAGCAATGGGCTGCCTATAAAAAGAAAATAAAAATATATATTTTAATATTAATTTTTCAATTAACATAAAACACATATATTATATTCCTTCACTCCGGATCATCTTCTGGACCCCCTCCGATCTTCATCGGATGTTACCCGAAACTATTCCGGTATCTCTCTCTATTTCTCCTACAATACCGCATCTACCCTATGCGTCCCGACCCTTAAGCGTGACAGCCTTCAGTTCGGAAACACTCTGGTCATGATTGAGACATCTCTCACATCAATGACCATCAGAGGAACCTCGATGGCCATGTTGACCCCCATGCGTTTCACAAATCTTATCGCTCGAACTGTAAAAGTCGTTTCCCATTCCCTTTGTCATTTGATACCTAGTTCATCCGAGACTTGATCTTTGGTATCCCTATACATTAGTTCGGTCTCGTTAACGATGAACTTATTTACTCGTTCCCATGTCGTTGCATTCCGTGACCAACTCACATGCTTGCAAGCTTTGTTAATGCAAGATGTCCACATGTATCAATCCGTTACATGGATTGACAAATCCGGGTCTTGATATGTACTCCTCTACGCGTCCCTTTGGAAAACCTCAATAGCACCTTTTTTATCATCCTGTCATGAGATGATACTTGATACCATCAAAGCTTCCTCCAAAACGGTGATTTGCATTATCTCACAGTTTAAGGATTAGGTTAAGAGGTTTTCTGTGTTCATCATCAATGGTGAACTTTGTAACTAGATCTCATTAAGATATAACTGTCGAATGTTTGTCTATCACATCATTCAACTGATGACATGACCTCATTGTCAATTGAAATAAGCCCATGATCTTTAAACCTAGATCATCCTCATGACCAATGAACTAGTTCGCTAGAGATACTAGCGACACAGTGTGTTTACATACCACACATGTATTAACGTTTTGTATTAATATAGTTATAACATAGTATGAACATACACGAGATATATCATACAATACACTTTATTATTTGCCTCTAGGGCATATCTCTTTCAGGATAAATGATCACAGTATTGTCAAGAAAGATAAATCATCACATTTAATGTAAACATATTTAATCATCTTTAATTTCTGGGAAATGGTTATTCCATTTCTAAGTAATTCCTTTTCAATTACCTTATATCTAATTTTACGAGATAAGAGACCAACACATAGAATTAAAAAGTCTGCCATGGGCTCTCCGATAGTTTTTGTCCGTCGTTAGATAATGATTTCTGAGGATGATATTCAGATTGGCTATTGTTTGCATTTAGATGTATAAATATAGCAAGAAATGTGTTATTTGCATATATATATAACAATTAGAGCCTACCCGATAAAAGCCATGATGACTCCTAGCTTATCTTTCCAAGGATAGGAATATTTTGTCTTAACAAATCCAAATAAAACTCGACTCTGGAGTATGCACCAAGAGGGTCGACTGTGCCGGTTTCCGGCTAGCTGTATGGTCTACATGCCTCGCCACACCAGATGTCTTTTTTTATGCCAATCTTTAGAACGGAACTGAATTCGGCTCCTTTATTAGCTAAAGAGATATTTTTAATGCGTTGAAAGTGGCTAAGTAGGGAAATATTCTTTTTAAAATATTTACATTAAATGACAGAAAAATATTATAGCTCTATAAATCAGCATATATTAAAGGCTGGATAAATCATCACATTATTTCAAAAAAGTCAAATCATCACTTTTTTCAAATCATCACATTTAATTGCACCATAGTTAGTCATCTTTAATATCGAAGAAAATTATGATTATTCCATTCTCAAATAAAACCTTCATAATGATAATGTACCTTAATTTTATGTGATAGTAGATGAGCTAGTAGTTCTATAATCATCCTATACATAAAGTTGGATAAATCACCACATTATTTTCCAGAAAGACAAATCGTCACATTTAATGGAACCATATTCAATCAGCTTTAGTTTTTGGGAAAACTATGACAATTCCATTTACAAATAATACCTTGTTAATGACCATATGTATCTAATTTACATGATAATAGATCAACTAGTAGTTCTATAATCGACGTAGATCTATACAATGTTGGATAAACCATCACATTATTTTCAAAAAAGACAAATCATCACATTTAATGGCACCATATTTAATCATCTTTCATTTTTGGGAAATGATTATTCCATTTCTAAGAAATTCCTTGTTAGTGCCCTTACATAAAATTTTACGTGATAATAGATCACTATATGGAATTAAAAAGTCTGCCATGAACTATCCAATTTTTTTTGTCTTGCAACGATATTTGGATTCGCAGTGATTTGCATTTAGATGTATAAATATTAGAAGAAAATGTTATTTACATATAACAATTAGCGCCTACCCGAGAAAATCCAAGATGACTCCTAGATTATCTTTCTAGGGATAGGATTTAGTTTGCTTAACAAATCCAAATAAAAATAGTTAACAGCAAAGGCAACAAAAAATAAGATTTTTTTCAGTTGTACAAATATTTTCCCTAAATTTTAATTCATCCATTTTGAAATGTGTGATGGTCTTCCTTTGTTTCCAAATACGCGACATATTCCATCTGTCCAAACTTATAAGATACATAACATACTTGACCATGAAATGCATGGATCTTTCGAAACTAAAACATGTGTATCGAAGCTATGGATTTGATTGCCAATGATTGTTTGATAGTGGTTTAGTTGTAGAGGTTACAATAGAACTTGTTCACCACCTACATACTCGTGTTCTGGGAAAGCATGAATATGTGTTCTGATGATATCATTTTAGGTGTCTTTGTGGAATTATCTTATGTGATAGTGCTACTGTTTGATGTGGGTATTCTGTGTATCATAGTTTGACCCAGTGAAACTAACAAAGCTTTGAAAAACTTTCTAGTATAAGGTACCTTCTTGTCATTTATTATGTTTACAAGCCTTGTTTTGTGGCTGCATGGAGCTACGAAGGTAGTAGGGATGAATTACATGAGGATGAGTTCGTCCTCCGCATTTTGGTGTCGTAGCCAACGATTAGATGGGATCGTAGGGGATAGATTGAATGAATTTATAGGGGTTGGGAATAACTAGTAGAACATAGATTGATTATTTATTGCTTGCCCTAAACACACATGATACACATCCTCTTATAGGACGACTAGCCACTAGGGAACTTGGTTCCCAAACCGACTCCAAAACCTATACACAACTAGGATTCTATTTAAACTAACTCATGTTACTCTATTTTCCCTAATTGTTTAATCATGTGGTAATTGAACTAGACTCTAACTATAGTTATGGATACTGCTATGCTATTTATGTTGCAGCACTACTCCCCCTATTCAGATACAGCTTCTCCTCGAGCTATAATTCATGGTGGCTCTTTCACCTCAGCATCATTGATAACTTCAAGGTAGAAAATGCATCAACAACAATGGACACTTGAGAATTTTTCATCGCACTTGAAACACAATCCCTTCTCTCTTGTTTCTGACATCTTTGCTACTGCTAATTGATGGAGCACCCGTCCATCTCCAATAGGAACTGAACCAGTCAAGGGCATACCTTGCAACTATCATGTGGGAATAATTGACTTTTCGCTGGAGGATGCTTCTATGATGGAAGAAGTTGCAACTTTAGACCTTAGTTCATGAGCACGAGAAAGGCTCATTGTTGTGTCCAAGTCTTGTGGGTTATGAGACCAATATTTAATAGATCGATCAACCCAGAGGTGAAGATGGACACCTGTTGTGCCATGGACAAGGTGTCAACATGCCCCAGAAGTGCTAAAATATTTTCTCTGTCATATGCAACAATCCCTGTCATCCAAAGTGTTGTTAACTCGCCAAGGCAATTGGATTAAACTAGAGGTCTAAATCAAAGATGGCAATGTTTGTTTAAGCGAGGACACAAAGGGATAGCGTTGTTGCGCTCTAGCTGCATGTACCACGTATGAGGAGTTCCATTCATATGGTATGCAGCAAGCCACATGTTTATGCTTCGTTTGTCCTCTGACACCAAAATAATTGCTCACTTATGTTTAGCCATCCGAGTGGATTTTTTTTCCATATTATAGATTATGGTAGCGTGGTACACTGGCGGTATCAGCGAGGTGTGGCATGCCTGGGGCACCTGCGACATGACAAACTAGGACCATGGTGGTGGGGAATGATGCTTCCCTAGCCCTTGGTCCACTAAGGTTGGTAACCCAAAGTTGTCCATAGCTGGGGCAGAGGCAACAACAGTAATGTTTGCAACCATATTTGTAGTAGCCGCTGATGTTAACAATGGTAACTGTGATGTGGATGGAGGAGGCAGGAACAAATGTCCCTGGCCACCTGGTTTGTGCTCTAGTGCCTTCACACGGATCTCGAGCATAGCGATAGTGTTCTAGATGGGCTTGTTTGTCTTTGGGATTGTTGTGTTGCTTCTACACAAATCAATGATTGGTTACATGATGTAGGTTGTCTGCTTCTCCTTGTACACTTCAGAAGCCATGATGGTTGGCTCTGATAACAGATGGTGTGTCTGCTTGGAGCTGTGAAGATAGTAGGGATGAAACACAGGAGGATGACTTTGTCCTCCCTTTTTGGTGCTTGAGCCAGCGGTTAGATGGGATAACATGGGATAGGTCGAGACAATTTAGTGGGGTTGGGGAATAGCAAGTAGAAGATTGATAGATAGTTTATTGCTTGCCCTAAACACACATGATACACATCCTCTAGGAGGACTAGCCGCCAGGGAACCTGGTGCCCAAACCGACTCCAAAATCTATAGTACACAACTAGGACTCTATTTAAACGAAGTCACATTACTCTATTTTCCCTAATTGTTTAATCCTACGGTAATTGAACTAGACTAACTATAGCTATGGAAAATTCTATGCTACTTATGCCACAACACCTTGTGAAATACTTCTGTTTCATATAGTTTTCGGAACACTGATTGGATCCTAGAAGATGTGCTTTTCTGTCGATTTTGACATTTGAATTTTTCCTACACTATGTATTTCTTGCCGCCTTCTTTAATGACATATTCAGTGTTTTTTGTTTTCACAAAGTGCTCATCTTGTTTAATATTTATGTTAGTTTGGGTTGGTATATTGTACTTCAATCCAATAAGTCATAAATTTAGCTTTCCCGGAGGAAGAAGGTTTAGGGAGATGACTTAGTTGCTCATGAACTATTGCACCATGTACTACAAAAGTTGGGTATTGTGTTTTCTGAATTTAGCTTTGCATAAATGAGCACATCAACTTCGTGTTGGATTAATATATTCTCCATTTACCTCTCAACGCAATAATCTCAAATACTCCATAATGTTTGATTGATGCATTAAACATATCTCATGATAGGTAAACAAGTAAACAATACATAAGTAACATTACATGATGGCAACACACTAGAACAGATTACATGATGGTAAACAACACGAGAGTAAACACATTACATGATGGCAACACTAAAACAGATACGAGAATGCAGAATGTAAAAATAAAGAACAGGTGGATAAATAGGCAGATCACTAATGGAGCATGCGTTGCAGATAGCCATGGGATCAGAGTTCGAGAATGGTAGAGTCTTTTGATTTTCCTCCTCCACATCATTGACGTCAAGTGGCATGATTTGACGCCTGTGATTCATAGGCTATGAAGTTATCCCCAGTGAATCCCTCATCAGAAGTACAAGGCGTGGGGGCTTTGGTAGGCACGGCGGGCGTCTCAAGCATCATGTGTCTCCTTTTGGAGACCCAGAGCTGTGAAGAACAAGCAGAATCCCTGTGCTCCTCTAGTACCGGCTTGATGTGGTTCGGTCGGGCGAAGAGCTCCATCGGATCTAAGAGGCGGCCGGAGCCGAGGGCAAAGTCCTGGATGGAGAACGGCTTGGGCGTGTTCGAGCGCACGGATGTGATCTCGCCCTCTGGCCCTGGCGCCAGATCCTGTTGGGGTTCTCTTGGGGGCGGCTTGAACTTGAACTCCATGAAGGATAAGTGGTGAAGAAGATGCATCTTTGACCTTTGTTTATTGAAGTACCTCACGCTTTGGAACTTCTTCCTCCTCGCCGAAGCCCCCTCCGCCGCCACACGCTCCCCCTCCCTCGCCTCCTCCATTACCGGCGCTGGCATCTTCTCGCGAGCACCTCGGCTTCACTCTCTCGCTTAGTCTTCATGGAACCTGGTGAACATCGAAGGGCACGAAGGTGGATTTCTTGCGATGTGTTGGGAGAAAAAGGGAAGACTGAGTATGAGTGAAGAAAATGGCGAGGACGGGGCGTTTTAAAGCCGCGACTCATAGTCGTCAGGCCAGCCGCGCAGCGCATCCCACTCAATCTGGGTCGGTTCCGGCTAGCTGCATGGCCTGCATGCTTGTCAACGCCACATATCTTTTTCTTTTGCCAATCTTTAGAACAGAATTAAATTCATCTCCTTTATTAGTTAGATCAACATTATTTTGTATTCAAGGCTGGATAATCATTACATTATTTTCAAAAAAGTCAAATCATCACATTTTTATTGAGGGACAAATCATCACATTTAATGGAACCACATTTAATCATCTTTAATATCTGAGAAAATTATGATGATTCCTTTTTTCAAATAATACCTTCATAATGACCATACATCTTAATTTTATGTGATGTATAAATATTAGAAGAAAATGTTATTTACATATAACAATTACAGACTTCCTAGGAAAAGCCAAGATGACTCCTAAATTATCTTTCCAAGGTTAGGAATTATTTTTCTTAACAACTCCAAATAAAAACAATTAACCTCAAAGGCAACAAAATAATAAGAGTTTTTTTCCATTTCTGCTAATATTTCCCCTCACATTAATTTCATCCATTTTGAAATGTGTCGCGCTCTTCCTTTGTTTCTAAATATGTGGCATAATCCATATGTCCTAACATATAAGATACATACTTGACCATGAAGTTTGACCAATATTTTTTATATGAATATATTTCTAAAGTAAAAAATGGTCTTTCTTGAATATAACCACTATGTATATTTAAAGAGTTTCATAGACATGCCGCATGATATGCATTTTGTTCCACCATGTATGTAAGAAATGCTACTAGTGAACACGGGGTCCTATTTTAAGCATGATAAAACACCTAAAACAAAAATTATATATAATTTTATTTTCTATTATATAAAAAGTACGTGTCCATTTATGATTATTATTATATCTTATAATAGTTTGTGAAATTGTACGAAATGTATAATTGACAAATATACCAGGTGTGGGCGACACAATTTTGCTACCTTGTATATATTTCCAAATCTCACCCCTTGCCTTCTCTTGGATGGATAAACTTAGGTCACTTACTTAAGGGTAAAACCGCTTATTTTCTATAGAGCTTCCTTTGTTGGATCCAAAAAAAAGGTTATCTAGAAGACAACGTATATTGGTAGAATAAAGATTCCGAAGTGCAAACTTCATAGTATGCATCAATAAACATGATACATCCTAACAAATACATACATCACAAAGCAATGTATGATCCAAGTTCTTTGGGATCCAATTTTTTTTGCAGAAATATTAGTGCTGAACATAGATCTTTGGGATACATACATCACAAAGCAATGTATAATTAATGTTATCACCCATGTCAATTTTAATAATGTTTGAATCACATTTAACTAGTTTTAAAAAAATCAGTAAGATGCATATAAATTTCAATATTTTCCATGCGACATATTCGAAATTTCATCTCTGTTCTGAACATGTCCTTAAAATTGACATAAGTATGGCAATGCAATTTAAACTAAATTTATAAACCTTATGTACTACATGTGTTGTTCAAATTGCAAAATTTCCAACTAATAGAAAAGAAATCATTCAAATCTTAAATATTAACATTTTGTTTGGGAATTCTCATTCCTTACACATAACTTATAATGCTAGATTAGGTTTTGTGTATTTTCAGGGTAAGATGGTGAACTAGAGGATGAACTAATCATCGTGTTTGGGTATTATGATCAAGTTGCACCCTATCGAGATGATATTAAATGAAGAATTTACCAACTTGGAAGATTTCCATCTGACCAAGAGAAACAAACTTGGTTTTTGGATCATCTATATTAGAGGTTTATGAAAAATAGATTGTCACATTCTTGAATAAATGGTGTGCTCTCGCGATGATTCAAAAAGAAAATCGGATTATGGACCAATAGAATTTTTCACATCATGATATGCACATTACAGCAGTATAAAATCATTCAAATATATTAATAGAATTTAATTATTACAAAATCGTTCAAACAACATTGTTTGATTATATTTGATGTTGTTCTTCCTGGTAGATTTGATTCCCGCGTAAAGTAGCATCATAGAGTTTAGGGATTTGTTATTGTAAACATAAAGAGGTCCCATGGGTGATAGTGGGTGAACCATGGGTGAGAACCTCACATTTTTTGGTACAGTCATGATGATACCAATTGAAAATTCATCAATTTAAAAGTGTCACATATATTCACCAATTCAGGTTGGGCGAGCAGTGCAACCCACTCGATCTGGAGTATGCACTAGGGGTGGGCTGTGGCGATTTTCCGGCTAGCTACATGGTCTGCATGCCTGGCCACACTGTCTTTTTTATGTGTGCATGTCTCTAGAATGGAATTAAATTGAGCTGCTTTATTAACTAGAGCGACATTTTTAATGCGTTTAAAGTTCCTGAGAAGGAAAATTATTTTTCGTTGTGCATTAAATGACAGGATAAATCAGTGTATATTCAACGCTGGATATTGTAGTTCTGGCCTTAATCAATGTATATTTAATGGTAGGAAAATTAACTTTCGTTGTGCATCTACAAGAACGATATAAATAATAATACGTTGTTAGTGACCAAATTGATCTAATTTTTTTACGTGATAGTAGATCAACTAGTAGTTATATATTCAACGCAGATATATACAAGGCTGGATATGTAGGGTTCCGTAGCAGAAAACAAAAAATCTAACTATACGAACACTAATACTAGGATCTATACTATGCAGACATAAGTAACGGAAAGAGAGAGACGGTATTCATACCCTTGAAGACCGAGGCAAGCCTTACGCAGGAAGGCGTATGTTGATGAAGCCGAGCAGCTCCAAGCACCCCAAGTGTGGTGCCTCTGAAGTACTAACGGTGTAGGCGACGTCTCCCGAGCTCCGATCCAGTCGAGCAGCGGAAGAAGAAGATGGCGGATCGAAGATCACACGACGATAGTGTAAAAGTGGAGAATTCACAACCCGATAGGTCCTCTCCAATCTTACAGAGAAGTCCTCGGTGGAAGTGAGAGAGAGAATGGGAGAATGGGATAATTCCAAAGGGGAGGGTGATCCCTATATATAGTGGGAGGGGAGGGTACACCCCCCAAGGGGCAGGCGGTGTGGGACTAATTCCCACACCTACCGGCCACCTAGGGGCAGCCGCCGGCCCTAGGTGGGCCCCACTTGGGCGGCCCACTAAGCCTTGGCCGGTTGGCCCCCTTCCGCAGGTACCTTGCCACTTTGGGCCTCCCCTCCTAGTGAGTCCCAATAGCAATTGGTTGCCTATAAAAATAAAATAAAAATATATATTTTAATATTAATTCTCCAATTAACATAAAACACATATATTATTATATTCCTTCACTCCGGAACACCTTCCGGACACCCTCCGATCTTCATCGGATGTTACCCGGAACTATTTTGGTTTCTCTCTCTATTTCTCCTATGATACCGCATCTACCCTAAGCGTCCCCACCCTAAAGCGTGACATCCTTCAGTTCGGAAACACGCTGGATATGATTGAGACATCTCTCACAAAAATGATCATCAGAGGGACCTGGCTGGCCATGTTGACTCCCATGTGTTTCACGAATCTTATCACTCGAACTATAAAAGTCGTTTCACATTCCCTTTGTCGCTTGATACCTAGTTCATCCGAGACTTGATCTTCGGTATCCCCATAACTTAGTTCGGTCTCATTACCGATGAACTTGTTTACTCATTCCCATGTCGTTGCATTCCGTGACCAAGTCACATGCTTGCAAGCTTCGTTAATGCAAGGTCACCAAGATGGCCACATGTATCTATCTTGGTTTCGCAGCATAGAAACAAAAAAATATCCTACGATGGGAACTATACACCAAGATCTATCTACTAGAGACAAGCAACAGGTGGATATACATCCATAGAGAACTTACCCTCGAAGACAACAAAGTTTTGTTAACGAGATGGAACTCGAGGATGATGTAGTCGTACACTTGTCGATCTCAAGATCGTGATGAAGTCCAACAGGTACGGCTCTAGCACGTCCATCAGATCCAGCTCTAGCAAGTCTAGCACCACCAAGTCCAGCAGCAAAGCAGCGGTGCATCCGTGATCGCACACACATTCGGTACCCCAACAACCTCCATCCCTCGCTTCAGCAAAGCAGCAGAAGCAGCAACTCCTTTCTAGATAAAGCCACCGGAACATGTATCTCGCTAATCTGAGGCCATGGGGAATAACTAGAGGGGGAGAGAGATCCTTCACGAGGAGGTGTGTTTTGTGAGTAGGAGAGGGGTGCTTTTATAGGGAAGAGGGGGCAGCCAAGGGCCATGGCGTGGCAGCCATGGTGGTGCCCCCACCTCTTCCATCATTCATGTGGTGGATGCTCCACTCACATAAATATGCCTCCACTCACACTTCCACTCACATGCATTAAATTTCTACCAAATTTAATGCAAGCTCTCATTAAATAAAACTATTTTATTCAAACATTCACATAAACCCCCCTACAACATTTCAATATCACATGCAGAACCAGTTTCAGCAATTTCACTCGAAACATTTCCGGTTTCCATCGAAATGATTCCAGCGCTTTCTTAAACCTTTATCTGAAACATATTTGCTCCAAATGGTGTTGGTATCCCTTAAGTGTGTCACCCTATGATTCGTGAATAATGCAGACATGATTGAGACCCCTCTCCGATCAATAATCAGCAGCTGGACCTGGAGATCCGTATTGACTCCCACATATTCAACGATGACTCTTGTGATCGTGTGAACCTTTAATGTCGTAACTAAATCCCTTTGTCTCACGATATATTACATGTCCGAGATTCGATCATCGGCATCCAAATACCTAGTTTGATCTCGTTACCCACATGCACACTTTTCTCGTTCCCGTGATATAACATTCTAGTGATCACATCACTTTCTTGCAAGCTATCTTAATGTCATATCACTGAGAGGGCCCAGAGTATATCTATCTGTCATCAGGATTGGCAAATTCCACTCTTGATCCATGATCCTCAACATAACACCTTCGGAGTATCTGAAACCCACCTTTATAGTCACCCTTTTACGGTGTGACGTTTGATGTTATCAAGTTACTCTTCCGATGTTAGCAATTAACATGATCTCATGGTCTAAGGACTAAGATTACTTCGTATGATGTTATAGCAATATAAACATAATGACTTTGATCATAATGCTATACTTCGGATGAATGTTCATCACATCATTCCACCAATGTTGTGACCTCGTTATTAACAACATCCAATGTCAATGATCAGGAAACCTTGATCATCTTGTTAATCTACGAGCTAGTTTATATGAGAGGCATTACTAGAAACTTTGTATTTTGTTTATTAAACACACATGTATTAACGTTTTCAATTAATACAATTATAGCATGCAAAATAAACATTTATCATAAACATGGAATAAGATAATAACCACTTTATTATTGCCTCTCGGGCATATTCCCTTCAGTCTCCCACTTGCACTAGAGTCAATAATATAGTTTGAAAAACTTTGCATATTGAACACCTATTGCTTTCTGGTGTTGCATATACGCGATTGCTAGTGGTTAACATAATCTTTGAATCTGACAGTTTTTGGTATGTGTGTATTTGCATGTCTTTACGTCTCTACGCATCACTCATTCTCAAATGAGATGGCATTATATAAATTTGGTCCTTTGGTGAGACCTTTAGTTCGTGCGGGTTAAAAATGTTGATATTATTGTCATACAATATATCTTCATAGTATTAGCCCACTTTGAACAACACCTAATTTGATAACAAACTTCTTAACACAAATGCCCTGCTTTGCTGCTACTATAGCAGTCATATACTTAGCCTTTTGTTGTAGTATCCGTCACAATGTCTCAACTTTGGAACTCATCCAAATCCATCATGGAACATCCTTTCCATTACATTGTGCCACCCATAGTCTAAATTGAGATAAATTTAATTTGTATCTTGTGACAAAACTAGTATCAATGTAACACTTTACAATGAACTACCTTTAACTATTTCTCACTTATACATGATATATTCTTAGTTCTTCCAAAGCTCATAAGAATATCTTTAGTATTGTCCAATGATCATCTTATGAATCATTATGGTATGTGCTCATAACATTTAGAGCATAGGACATATCTGGATATATACATATCACGGTATAATCCATCAAAATATTCATGTGATTTTACTCACCAAGTGTTGAAACACTTGAATCTTGATACAATCCTTTCCATCCAGCAGGAACCTTTATTGTTGTTTCCATATTGAACCCTTTCAATAGCAAATATATGTATGTCTGGCATTACCATATTAGCAACTCAAACTATCCATATAGACATTGATGCCAAATATTCTGGTTTTTCCCAAGTCTTTCATCAAAATCCTATTTTAATGAAATTCTTAACTTGTGTCAATAAAAGATACATCATTTCTAATCAAAAATATGTACTCTGCATAATGTATTGGAAATTTGTCTCAGCGCTCCCACTTAATTTCTTGCAAATGCAAGCATCTTCATCATCTCTGATGAAATTAAAACTCCTTTAACATTTTCATCATGGTGAAGATTCCAACTCCTCTATGCTCACTTCAACTATTGAATTTTTCATGCCTTTTTAGCACCCTTTGAATTAACAAAACCCTTCGGACCGTGTCATGTACACGTCCTAGGTAACCATTCTATTAGAAGAACCTTGTTTTGTTTATTCAACTACCATATACCAAATTATATGTAGTGGTTGCTACATTAATCCTTCAATACTAAATATCGGTATGAAAGATCTAATCTTGTCATATTCAACTCCTTGAACATTGCCGTAAACTTCTTTCCGACATGTTGACTATCTCATAGATGTTAAACATCCATGGTTTTTTCTTTATAGATCGAAACATGACCGATAGGCTTCACGCCTTTCCGGAGGGTCTTCCAAGTTCAGAAACTTGATTTCTCATGTATGCATACTATCACAGATTATATGACTTCTAGTCATTTTATAGAGTCAGGGCCCAACATCGCTTCTTTGCATGCAGTCGGTTCATCATTGTCAAAACAATAAACGACTTCTGTTTCAAATCTTACTATTTGATTCTTACGACGCATACGGTTCAAATAGGAACTCTAATCTCCAAGATCACACCCTTTGTAATCACGGGAGCCATGAGCATTGTGGACGCCACCGGGATACTATCCGGCGCTGTGCTACTTAGCACATATAGCTAAGGTTCAACAACCTTATTAAAGTTCTATTGTCCTCCCACTTAACTTTTCGCAAAAAATTCCTTCTCAAGAAACTTGACGTTCCAAGCGACAAACTCTTTTGTCCTCGGTGTTATGGAGGAATTCCCAACAAATATTTTGGGATAACCTACAAAGATGTGCTTATCCGACTTTGGTTGTAAACATTTTACTTATGCATAGCATATCAAAATTGAAGAAAAGACAATTTGGGTTTTATTTCAAACCATAACTCATATGGTGTCATTTCAACGGATCACGATGGTGCTCTTTTCAGTGTAAAAGAGGTAGTCTCTAAAGCTTTAATCCTATAATCGAAAAGGCTAGAAAAAGGGCACGTTCTTGGGAGGTTGCGTCGCGTCACTGTTGTTGCCTGCACGTGGCGGGCGCGGAGTGCCTCACGCGCTGTACCAGCCTTCTCATGTGGACACGTGGTGGATGCGGAGAGGGTCGCGGGTCCTTTTTTCTTTTCTTTTTGTAGATTTGAACATGAAAACTGTGATATCTTTCAAACGGAGAGTCCAAATCGATATCCGTTTTCACAGCCTTGCTAGTCACGTCCAGATCTTCAAAACAAGTTCCAATTATTGATATGTTTCGACAAACTTTTTTCTCGTACTGCCTTTGATGCGTAGGTTACACTGGCTTTTGGTCTAGTACACGGTGCCTTCGGTTGCAATGCACGGCACAGTGTCCAAGCAGTGTACTATGCACTATCCAGGCAGTGCACCATCCATGCACTGCCTTGTTGTTCTGTGTTGCACTGCCTTAGTTCGCAGTGCACTGCGCGGTGTCCAGGTAGTGTACTATGCACTGTCCAGGCAGTGCACCGTCCATGCACTGCCTTGTTGTTCTGTGTTGCACTGCCTTAGTTCGCAGTGCACTGCATGGTGTCCAGACAGTGTACTACATACTGTCCAAGCAGTGCACCGTCCATGCACTGCCTTGTTGTTCTGTGTTGCACTGTCTTAGTTCGCAGTGCACTGCACGGTGTCCTGATAATACTGCCTTGCACTGCCTTTGGTCGTATTGCACTGCGCGATGTTCAGGCAGTGCACCGTCCATGAACTGCCTTGTTGTACAGCGTTGCACTGCCTATGGTCGCAGTGCACTGCGCGATGTTCTTTGAGTGCACGGTCCATGTATTGCCTTTTTGTACTGTGTTGCACTGCTTTCGGTCGATAGTAAACGAGTTGCACCGCTCGTGCACTGTCTTATTGCATGGCGTGGAACTGCCTTTTGTCGCGTGCACTGCATGAGCAGCTAGCCACGTGTCAGGTTGCCGTGTGGCCTAAAATACACGCGCTGCCAGGCGGCCAGAAATACACGCGCTGCCGAGCGGCCGGAAATACACGCGCTGCCGAGCGTCTGGAAATACGCACGGGTGAAGTTCCATGCGCCACGTGTCAGGCTGCCGTGCGGCCATAAATACGCGCACTGCTGGGCGACCGGAAACATCCGCGCTACGGCTAAAACACGCGCTTCCTGAAGAGCACGCTCCCGCTAGTCGTCCTCAAAAATAATGGCAGTTTTATAAATGAGACCTTTGATCTTACCGTGTCAAACAAGGTTTGATTTGATCTCTCGAACATACCATACTCTTGTGGTTTATCGGGAAAAGCAAATTCATGGAACAATTCCTGAAATTTTAGGTGTTTTACTAAACCTATAACTCAAATATCTTCCTTTATGATCAAATCATAAACTCTTTTATTTTATTGTTACAATGATTTTTCACTTCATCTTGAAAGTCTTTGAACAAATTTCAAATGTTTCATACTTCTTCCTTATTAAGTAAATATATAGATATATTCACTCAAATTTCCGGAGAAAGCATATGAAGCAAAAAGATCCATCGCATATGGCTACACATAATGGACTATATACATCAACATGCATAATATCCAATAAGTTAGTCATCCGTTCCTCTTTGGCCTATGGACGGAGTTTCAATTATCTCGAGTAAAGTTTCACAAGCATCAATTGATCAAAATCAAAAGACTCCAAAAATCCATCAACATGGAGTTTCTTCATGATTACTTTCCAATATAATTGAAACAGTGATGTCACTTCATAAGTGATCTTCCAATCATTTGTCTTACGACATTTTAGCAATAATGTTTATGGATGTGATTTCTCCAACTAGACTTGTAAAAGTTCATCCATCCTTTATGGAATATGGTAATTATTTGAACAACCATTGTTCTCGTAATACTGGAACAAAATAACAATTATTAAAACAAATCTTGAAGGAGGATAGGTTTGACGACAACGAAAGCACAATAACACTTTATTTTTTTTTGATGAACATCATCACTTATTCTCTTGCTAGTTACTTAGGTCGTTGTAGTTCATGAATTATGTTGTTCTGTATGACACTTCACACCAACCAATTCGGTATCCAATACCTAAGAACCACATTGTTTAACAAGCAAGGCATACAACCATAACATGTATATCTTCTATATACCTAAGTTGGACATCTCCAGCCTTTTCTTTTCTGCCAAATATTTTATAGATTCTCTTTCAGCAATTCCTTTTCTTTTAAAAGAATCTATCAACATCAATAGTGGTGTCATTCACATGACACATAGAACAAAGTGTATATAGTCAAATACTAATACTTTTGGACTTGCACTTTGAAGTGGATCACCATCATCAAATGTTTGGTGTTCTTTCAAAAATCCATTCTTTAGTAATATATTAGTGTAGTAAACATTTTACTTACATCTTCTATTCATCCTTATCGTGACAACTTTCATGATCAAGCTACTATAGCCTATGAGGAAGAATCACGAGTATAATGTTAGTTCCCAAAAACTTTTTGGGAGGTCCAGCTGCCTAGCATCTCCATCCTTCACAAATTCTCATACAATATGAGAACATGTATTTTGCTAAATTATACTCTATCATAATGCAACCAAAAACATTGTTTCAGATATCACAATATCTTCCACACATGATGGTTTCTGAAACAATTTTTCAGCTCCTAGATAATCTTGATATTAAAACAACTTTTGAATATCAATAATCATGGAGGCAAACATGATACTTTAGATACTAACATTGGAATTCTTACTCTTGATTTAATACTACTTATTAAACTTCATGGAGTAAATAGAGTTTGCTGAAAGTTTGCAATAGGACTTCTAAACTTTAAACTGACATTCAAAACAATACGATACCAGTTCGAAAAGTAAATATCCATAATTCTATAGTTCTATTATCTCAATTAAAACTAAGCATAAGGTAGTGAACAGATGCCAATGACTACAACAAATTATGCAAATTCACTTCGATTTAGTTTATAACAAATTGAGTTCTACTAATCCAAATTAGAAATGAACTCCCACTAAAAAATGACATCCCTCGTGCCTTTTTAGTGATTACATGAACCAAATCCACTACACCAAGTCCGATCATCACGTGAGTCGGTGTAGCTTCAAACGCGAGCATCAATATGGGCATCACATCAACTATATGACTCATGCTTAACCTTTCGGTCCATGTTCCGAGGCCATGTCTGTACATGCTAGGCTCGCCAAGTAAGAACCTTAGTACTCGCGTGTGTAAAACTGTCTTACACCCGTTGTATGAAAGCGTAGAGTAGAGTACACCCGATCATCACGTGATGTCTCGAAACATGATCCATAGAACGGTGCATACTTAAGGAAGAACACATTTTATCTTGATATTTAAATGAGGGATCATCTTATAATGCTACTAAAATGCCATACTAGTAATATAAGATGCAAACATCATATGTGTAAAGTGGAATGATATGGTCCATGCATTTGATGGCCATCATGTGCATCGTGGTATGATCTCTATCATTCCTTTGTGTGTAAGGCCAAGGTCTATGGAACTTACATGTTAGGTGTGTTGTAAGGGTATCTACCATACATCAACTTACAACATTACCATATCATGATACTAGCCCAACAACAATCTAAACTAGACGCCTCTAATTTATCCATCGCAAGTTTTGCGTGGCTTAGGGCTTTCGAAGATAGAACTGGTCTTACCTACAAACATGGAACCACAATGATGATAACTAAGTTATTAGTAAATCGTTGTAAATCAGATATTGACTATTGTAGGAGAGACAGACACCCGCTAGCCACTTATGCAAAACTAGTTGCATGTCAGTCGTGGAACCGGTCTCATGTGCCGCTTCATCCCACTATGCCACCAATATCCAAAATACATGAAATAAGCAATAACATGACCATCATCGCCCACATATAAACATATGTGTACTACCTGTGCAAAGCACCTACGCATAGATCAGGCTCTGATACCACTATTGGGTTCGCAGCATGGAAAACAAAAAAAATCCTACGATAGGAACTATACGCCAAGATCTATCTACTAGATACAAGAAACGGGTGGATATACATCCATAGAGAACTTACCCTCGAAGGCAACAAAGCTTTGTTAACAAGATGGAACTCGTGGATGATGTAGTCGTACACTTGCCGATCTTAAGATCGTGATGAAGTCCAGCAGGTCCGGCTCCAGCACGTCCATCAGATCCAGGTCTAGCAAGTCCAGCACCGCAAAGCAGCGGTGCATCCATGATCGCACACACATCCGGTACCCCGACAACCTCCGTCCCTCGCTCCAGCAAAGCAGCGGAAGCAGCAACTCCTTTCCAGATAAAGCCACCGGGAACATGGATCTCGCTAATCCAAGACCGTGGGGAATAAATAGAGAGGGAGAGAGATCCTTCACGAGGAGGTGTGTGTTGTGAGGAGGAGAGGGGGGCCTTTTATAGGGAAGAGGGGGGCAGCCAAGGGCCATGGCGTGGCAGCCATGGTGGTGCCCCCACCTCTTCCATCATTCATGTGGTGGATGCTCCACTCACATAAATATGCCTCCACTCACACTTCCACTCAGATGCATTAAATTTTCACCAAATTTAATGCAAGCTCTCATTAAATAAAACTTTTTTATTTATTTTATTCAGAATTTTGTTAATTACTTCAATTAAAAAACATTCACATAAAACCCCCTGCAACATTTCAATATCACATGCAGAACCAGTTTCGGCAATTTCACTCGAAACAATTCTGGTTTCCATCGAAATGATTCTAGCGCTTTCTTAAATCTTTATCTGAAACATATTTGCTCCAAATGGTGTCGGTATCCCTTAAGTGTGTCACCCTACGGTTCACGAATAATGCAGACATGGTCGAGACCCCTCTCTGATCAATAATCAACAGCGGGACCTGGAGATCCGTACTGACTCCCACATATTCAACGATGAGTCTTGTGATCGTGTGAACCTTTAACGTCATAACTAAATCCCTTTGTCTCGCGATATAATACATGTTCGAGATTCGATCGTCTGCATCCAAGTACCTATTTTAATCTTGTTACCGACATGCACTCTTTTCTTGTTCTCGTGATATAACATTCTAGTGATCACATCACTTGCTTGCAAGCTATCTTAATGTGATATCACCGAGAGGGCCCAGAGTATATCTATCCATCATCGGGATTGACAAATTCTACTCTTGAACCATGAGCCTCAACATAACAGCTTTGGAGTATCTGAACCCACCTTTATAGTCACCCTTTTACGGTGTGACGTTTGATGTTATCAAGTTACTCTTCTGATGTTAGCAATTAACGATCTCATGGTCTAAGGACTAAGATTACTTTGTATGATGTTATAGCAATATAAACATAATGACTTTGATCGTAATGCTATACTTCGGATGAATGTTCATCACATCATTCCACCAATGTTGTGACCTCGTTATTAACAACATCCAATGTCCATGATCAGGAAACCTTGATCATATTGTTAATCAACGAGCTAGTTTATATGAGAGGCATTACTAGGAACTTTGTATTTTATTTATTAAACACACATGTATTAACGTTTCCAATTAATACAATTATAGCATGCAAAAGAAATATTTATCATAAACATGGAATAAGATAGTAACCACTTTATTATTGCCTCTCGGGCATATTCCCTTCAATCTATCTGTTACATGGATTAACAAATCTTGGTCTTGATATGTACTCCTCTATGCGTCCCTTTGGATAACCTGAGTAGCACCTTTTTGATCACCCTGTCATGAGATGATACTTGATACCATCAAAGGTTCCTCCAGAATGGTGATTTGCATTATCTCACAATCTGAGGATCAGGTTGCGCGGTTTTCTATGTTTTTCATCAATGGTGAACTTTGTAACTATATCTCATTAAGATATAATTGTCGGATGTTTGTCTATCACATCATTCAACAAATGACAGGACCTCATTGTCAATTGGCATAAATGCCCATGATCTTGAAACCTAGATCATCCTCATGACCAATGAACTAGCTCGCTAGAGATAACTAGAGACACGGCTTATTTACATACCACACGTGTATTAACATTTCGTATTAATACAGTTATAGAATAGTATGAAATGTATTATGAACATACAAGATATATATCAAACAATACACTTTATTATTTGTGTCCAGGGCATATCTTCTTGAGTCTCCCACTTGCACTAGATTACAAATAAACCTAGTTTACAATAGGCAGGAACCTAACACCGATGGAACCTCAGTATTGTTCGTGCTTGACTTGTAGGAGAGATTTAGATCTACCACATTCATATACGTGTGTACTTCGTCAACGTTCTGCCGGATGATGTGAAATCAAAACTTTATGTGTTTGGTCATGGAAAGAGTCCTTGGTTCCTTTGCGTTCGCAATAGCGCCCATGTTGTCACAATAGATCGTTACGGGGTCTTGCATGCTTGGAATGAGTCCTAGTTCGATGATGAAATTCCTTAGCCAAGAAGATTCATTTGCCGCATCAGGTGTAACAATGTATTCATACTCCATTAAAGACTGTGTCACCACTGGATGCTTCTTGCTCTTCCAGCTTACCGCCCCACCATTCACTAGGAACACAAATCCTATGTGAGACTTCGAGTCATCAAAATCTGAGTTCAAGCTTGCATCCACGTAACCGGTTACGTTTAGAGCTTCATCACTTCCTCCATAGACTAGGAACATATCCTTCGTTCTCTTGAGATCCTTCAGGATATTCTTAACACCTGTCTAGTGATCTGATCCTAGATTACTTTGGTACCGGCTCGTCGGACTAAGAGCCAATGCCACGTAAGGTCGAGTATTTAGCATTGCATACATGATCGATCCTATGGCTGAAGCATAGGGGATGTAAGAAATCTTTTCTATATCAGCATCTGTTACCGGACATTGAGTCAAACTTAGTGTGTAATTCTTCATTATAAGTGCAAAACACCTTTTAGCATCCTCCATTTTGAACCTTTTCAAAATCTTTTCAATGTAAGTTCTTTGACTTAATGCAATTAGGTGCCTCGATCTATCTCTAATATGTATGCATCTTCACCTAAGTCCTTCATGGAAAATTGAGTACTCAAATATGCTTTCACGCTTTTCATAAGATCCACATCATTTCCCATGAGTACTATGTCATCCACATATACTACTAGAAAAATCACTGATCTCCCACTCGCTTTCTTGTCAACACAGAACTCTTGTTCATTTTGGATGAATCCAAAACTCTTGATCACTTGATCAAAACATTGGTTCCAATTTTGAGATGCTTGCTTCAATCCATAAATGGATAGCTGAAGTTTTCACACCTTTCCAACATCTTTAGGATCAACAAAACCTTCTGGTTGCATCATATACAACTATTCATCAATGTATCCATTTAGGAACGCGGTTTTGACATCCATCTGCCATATTTCTGAAGGGAATATGCCCTGAGAGGCAATAATAAAGTTGTTATTATATGTATTCCAAGTATATGATAGATGTTTATTTTATGTGCTATAATTGTATTATTATAGAAACCTTAATACATGTGTCTTTAATTAACAAATAGAAAGTTCCTAGTTATGCCTCTCTATAAACTAGCTCGTTGATTAACAAGATGATCAAGGTTTCCTGATCATGGACATTGGATGTTGTTAATAACGAGGTCACGACATTGGTGAATGATGTGATGAACATTCATCTGAAGTATAAAATTACGATCAAAGTCATTATGTTTATATTGCTATAGAATCATACGAAGTAATCTTTATCCTTAGACCATGAGATCATGTTCATTGCTAACATCAGAAGAATACTTTGATAACATAAGACATCACACTATAATAGGGTGACTATAAAGAGGGGTTTGGGTATTCTGAAGGTGTTATGTTGAGGCTCATGGATCAAGAGTGGAATTTGTCAATCCCGATGACGGATAGATATACTCTGGGCCCTCTCGGTGATATCACGTTAAGATAGCTTGCAAGCAAGTGATGTGATCACTAGGATGTTATATCACGGGAACGAGAAAAGAGTGCATGTCGGTAACGAGATCAAACTAAGTATTGAGATACTGATGATTGAATCTCGGATATGTAATATATCGCAAGACAAAGGGTTTAGCTACTATCGTTAAAGGATTTCTCCATCACAGAAGTCATCGTTGAATGTGTGGGAGTTAGTATGGATCTCCAGGTACCGCTTCTGATTATTGATCTGAGAGGGGTCTCGATCATGTTTGAGTTATTCACGAACCGTAGGGTGACACACTTAAGGGTTGTTGCTAACTCGTGTAATAACGATCTCGTTAGGGAACCCCAAGAGGAAGGTATGATGAGCACAGCAATAAGTTTCCCTCAGTTATGAAACCAAGGTTATCGAACCAGTAGGAGCAAGGAAACACCTCCAAGGTGTTGTTGCCAACTTGGAATCCTGCACAACACAACCACAGAACTTTGCCCCCAACTTAAAGTGAGGTTGTCAATCTCACCGGTTTTGCTGAAATCAAAGGATTAAACGTATTGTGTGGAAGAAAGTAAAAGCTTGCAGCAAGTAAACACTAAACAGTTGTAGAGTGATGGTAAAAGAAAGGACCGGGGTCCATAATTCACTAGTGGTGGTTCTCCTTAAGATAGATAACATGTTGGGTGAACAAATTATAGCAGGGCAATTGACAAACATCGAGAAAGCATACATGCATATAATAATCATCTTGACTCCTTTGAGATTCCATTGGGCATTACAACATTATACATAGACCGTAATCCAACTGCATCTATGACTAATAATCCACCTTCACGTTATCAGCTGAACCCCCTCCAGTATTAAGTTGCAAGCAACAGATAATTGCATTACGCATTGCGTGTAAAGTAAACATTACGATTGTTCTATGAATAAAGGATTGTTGTTTTCTCCCTAGTAGCAACAGCACATCTTGTACCTTAGAGATTTCTGTCACTTCCCCAGATTACTAGAGGCATGAACCCACTATCGAGCATAAATACTAACTCTTGGAGTTGCTAGCATCTACTTGGCCAAGATAGCTACTAACAAT
The DNA here is from genome assembly GCA_910589775.1 of Avena eriantha. Classification (NCBI taxonomy): domain Eukaryota; kingdom Viridiplantae; phylum Streptophyta; class Magnoliopsida; order Poales; family Poaceae; genus Avena; species Avena eriantha. The sequence goes on along the minus strand of OU342744.1, from coordinate 51,028,840 downwards.
GGAAATCATGCAAGATCACAAATAACAAAGACATGATAGAATCAATAATCAATCTAAAATAGCATCTCAATATCCATCAGATCCCCACAAACACAACATGTATGATGACAAATAGATGATCTTGATCATGATCAGAGCTCACAAGATCTAAACATGACAGCACAAAGGATAAGAACCAACCATCTAGCTACTACATGGACCCATTGTCCAAGGATGAACTACTCACGCATCACATCGGAGGCTTGCATGGTGATGAAGAAGGCCTCCAGGGTGAATTCTCCCCTCCGGCAGGGTGCCGGGAAGAGCGTCAGATCCCTCCCGATCTAGGGATGGAGATGACAGCGGCTACAGATTCTTTCGTGGAATTTTGATCAGGTACTTAGGGTTTCTGTATCAGAGGCATCTTATAGTCGGAAGGGGAGGCCGAGGGGGTGCCCTTGGTGTCCGCACAACCCCCTAGAGCGGGTCAGGCCTGGCCACGCGGCCAGGTGGTGTGGCCGCCCCCTGGCCTCTATCCGTCTCGTATTCTGGCTCCGTGTCCCCCTCGGTGAAAAACTAACTTTGGCTTTTGTCCCGTCCAATTCCGAGAATATTCATTTTCTGACTTTCCTGGAACCAAAAAAAGCAGAAAACAGGCAACCGGCACTGTGGCATCTTGTTAATAGATTAGTCCAAGAAAGTGTATAAAAAGTACTCCAAAGTTGGAACAAAACATAAGAAAGTAGATAAAATCCAAGCATGAAACATCAAAAATTATGGATACGTTAGCAACGTATCAACATCCCCAAGCTTAACTCCTCCTCGTCCTTGAGTAGGTAAGTGATAAAAAGAAAGAATAATTTTTATGGTGACATGCACCATCATAAACTTGATCAAAGTATTTGTAAAACATGGAAAGTTGGGATTATGGTACTTCAACTTAGCATGAAAGATAAAGTTCTAGCAATAAAACATAGCAACTATGTTTCAACATGAAAAGGAATAAACAAAAGATTCATGAATAACAATGCTTTGCAAGACATTTGTTTGTTTCACATAAAGAAAACATAGCATAGTGACATTCAGCTTGTCCCTCATAGAGTAGCAAATATAAATGCATAGGACACCTTCAAAGTTCATAAGAGTGACTAGATACAAGTAGTTTAAGAACAAGCAATATCAAGTTATGCATCAATCAACAAGTCTTGGGACACTACACATAGAACTAAGAATGGCCACTATGCTCTCAAAGTAGGTGCATAAATATAGAAGGTGGAGACTCAACATAAAAGTAAAAGAAAGTCCTTCATAGAAGGAAGCAGGGATTCAAGTCTCATAAAGAGCTTCCAAAAATTACGGTACTTGTTAGCTTTCAGCTCTCATTGCCCATATCATAAGCATCTTGAAGTGATTAAGGTTAAAGTGAACAAACTATGGAGTATATGCTTGACAAATTATAAGTTGGAAATCGCATGTCCCTTGAATACGAGGGCCGCTCCTCATGCTACTCGAGTTTAGTCACCGGTAAGTTCTTGTCATCATAAGTACATGTGTATCATAGAGAACCGCCAACAGGGTACCCCTTGCCCGATGATACGGAAGAATCCCCATATCAAAATGACAAGGCAAGCAGACAACGAGCATCTCAGCAATCTTCTTATTTACCATGGGAAAAATGGTGCTTTTCTCTCTCTTTCCTCTTTTCTCATATCTCTTTTTTTCTTTTCTTTTTCACTTTTTCTCAATCTTTATAAGAAGAATGCTTCATAGACAACTCATTATGGTTACACTACAGGTTTCCACCATGACAGCATGGATTAGACCGGCGGCCCAGGCATATCTCTAACACACATACATAACTCTCTAGACTTACAAGCTCCCCTTTCATTTCACACTTACGACATCCATAGAAAAAAGAGCATGATATCAACTAGGTACAAAGTACAAGTGCAATGTTAAAAGCGTTCCCCATGACAGCATGGTTCTGCTAATCCCCAACATATAAGTGCAAGCATATACAACATAGATGACACAATGGTTCAAGTTTATTAAGGGCAAGAAATGTTAAGTGTGCCATCAAGTTCATGAGAGATTTAATCACTAATTTTCACATAACAAATTTAATTCGGAAGGTAGATAAAAACATGAATATACTTGCAATAGCAAATGCTAATAGGTAGGTATGGTGGACTCTTTGGAATAACTTGGTTTTAGGAGTTTGATGCATGAGAGGAACTCATACTTGATTACGGAGGCTAGCAAAATACTTGGAGCGACCAACTAAGAGAGCAATAATGGCCATAATCATGCAAAGCGACAACACAACTGTGCATGAAACAAAAAAAATGAAGTGTTTGGAAGAAACTTGGGATTTTTATTGATGAAGAAGGCCATGCCCTGGGCATCCCCAAGCTTTGACCCTTGTAATTCTGGGATATTTCTTGGGGTGACATGCGTGGCATCCCCAAGCTTGAGATTTTGTCCATTCTTCATCTCATTACTCATTCCTTCCATACACCTGAAATTTTTCCTTCATACAAAACTTCACACAATCTTTATTAGCAACATTAGTGCGCTCAAGATAATAAGTCTTTGGGTTCAGTTTCAACACCAATATAACTTTCATTAAAACACAAGATACTGTAGTACTTCCCTCAAAAAGCTCAATTCCCCAAAAGAACTAACAAAGGAACAAAAAAGAAGCAAATGCAAATAATGGTAGAAATCTGTCAATACAGACAAGCAGGTAAAAACAATTTTTTTTGAAGATCTTATGTTGCTCAAATCAAAAAGTGTTGAACTAACGAAATTTAGATAACAACCTGGGGCAGAAGCACAAACATTCACGCCTCAAACCGACGTACAGACATTTTACACGAATTTTTACGGTGAAGAACATAAATCTGTTTCAGGACAGCAACTTTCCCAAGCATTACTTCTCTCTCATTAGAGGTTACTCTTGGCACAAAAACCAAATAAAAAGAATAAGGAGCGGTTATTACAGAGGTAATAACTTCCAAGACTCATCTAAATATTTTGGGTTATCTCCCAAAAGTACTTTTCTTTAATGCCTTTAAGTTAGGCATAAGAAGCAAGAAAAAGAATCAAGTATTCTCCAATGAAGAAGCATTAAAACCAAATTTCTTGCCCTTACCTCTCTTACTTTTATTATTAACCTTGGGGAACATATGATTGTTTAGTGGAGAATCAAAGTGCATGGTGCCCTTCCCCACATCTATTATTGCTCCAAGGAGCTTCAATAGGGATCTTTCAAGTGTAATTTGTCCTTTTCCTACACATTCAATAACAAGATAATCAGTAGAAACCATTTTCCCTAGGATCTTTGTAAACACACCTTTAGCTATTCAAATGGGTAATATTGTGGCATTATTAGCAAGAAATATTTCTTCTCCTCCTTCAAAAAGCCCCCAAAGATTCAAAGATTCATAGATATCTTTGGGCATAAGACAAAATTCAGACATGATATCACAGTGAGCATGAAAAGTTTCATTATATATAACAATCTTTACTGTGGGGAGCCACTTTGAGGGTTCAGAATTTATTGGAACATAACCATTATGCTCTCTAAGCGTGTTATAGCAATCCTTTAAACTAGTAGTGCAGGTCTCAAGAGTGTTCAATCTAGAAAATATGTTTATAAAGGAAGAATCAGATTTGCTAGGCAGGTTGTAAGTAAAGACCAACTTCTTTATGGCATTATCCTCATTGCATTGGAGGAAATCTCCTCCCACAACAGCATCCAAAGCATATCTATAGCAAAGAGCAATTCCAAGGTAAAAACTGCTGAGGAACAAGCTTTGAGTTATTTTAGGTTCATTTTTTTCATGTAGATCAGAGATTCTAGACCAAGCTTCTTTGAAACTCTCTTCAATTCCTTGTTCAAAAGTGAAAATCATTTCGTCAGGTGACATAGTGATTGGAGCAATGCTAGACATAATGGCAACTTAAGATAGGAACTAATTTTTTTGTGTGTTTTAATAAAGAAAGCAAACTAGTAAAACTACTTTTTTGTGTTTTTGATAAAGAAACAAGCAAACAAAGCAGAAAATAAACTAAGCAAAACAAAAACAACAAAGTAAAGAGATTGGTTATGATGGACTCCCCTTGTGAAGATGTCCTTGACTCCCTGGCAATGGCGCCAGAAAAATACTTGTTGACTCGTGTAATAACAAGCTCGTTGGGGAACCCCAAGAGGAAGGTATGATGAGCACAGCAGTAAGTATCCCTCAGTTATGAAACCAAGGTTATCGAACCAGTAGGAGCAAGGAAACACCTCCAAGGTGTTCTTGCCAACTTGGAATCCTTCACAACACAACCATAGAATATTTCCCCCAACTTACAATGAGGTTGTCAATCTCACCGGTTTTGCTAAAAACAAAGGATTAAACGTATTGTGTGGAAGAAAGTAAAAGCTTGCAGAAAGTAAATAGAAAACAGTAAACAGTTGTAGATTAATGGTAAAAGAAAGGACCGTTTGCTCCCTAGTAACAACAACACATCTAGTACCTTAGAGATTTCTGTCACTTCCCCATATTACTAGAGGCTCGAACTCACTATGAAGCATAAATACTAACTCTTGGAGTTGCTAGCATATACTTGGCCAAGATAGCTACTAACAACGGAAAGCATGCAAGATCACAAATAACAAAGACATGATAGAATAAATAATCAATCTGAAATAGAATCTCAATATCCATCGAATCCCCGCAAACACAACATCTAGGATTACAAATAGATGATCTTGATCATGAACGGAGCTCACAAGATCTAAACATGATAGCACAAAGGAGAAGAACCAACCATCTAGCTACTACATGGACCCGTAGTCTAAGGATGAACTACTCACACATCATAACGGAAGCTTGCATGGTGATGAAGAAGGCATCCAGGGTGAATTCTCCCCTCCGGCAGGATGCCGGGAAGAGCTTCAGATCCCTCCCGATCTAGGGATGGGGATAACGGCGGCTACAAACTCTTTCATGGAATTTTGATCTGGTACTTAGGGTTTCTGTATCGGAGGCATCTTATAGTCGGAAGGGGAGGCCGAGGGGGTGCCCTGGGTGGCCGTACCACCCCCTAGCATGGGTCAGGCCTGGCCGCGCGGCCAGGTGGTGTGGCCACCCCCTGGCCCCTCTTCGTCTCGTATTCTGGCCCCGTGTGCCCCTCGGTGAAAAACTGACTTTGGCTTTTGTCCCATCCAATTCTGAGAATATTCATTTTCTGACTTTCCTGGAACCAAAAACAGCAGAAAATAGGCAGCTGGCACTGTGGCATCTTGTTAATAGGTTAGTCCAAGAAAGTGTATAAAAAGTACTCCAAACTTGGAACAAAACATAAGAAAGTAGATAAAAAACCAAGCATGGACATCGAAAATTATGGATATGTTAGCAACGTATCAGTCTCCAAACACCATTTGGAGCAAATATGTTCTAGACGAAAGAATTGCAAAGCGTTGGAATTCTTTCAATAGACACCGAAATTGTTTCGGGGTCTATTGCTGAAATTGGTTCTGCATGTGATATTGAAATGTTTCAGGGGGTTTTATTTGAATGTATCTTAATTAAAGTAACTAAAAAAATTCTTAATAAAATTAATAAAAGAGTTTTATTAAATGAGAGAGCATTAAATTTGGAGAAATTCAATGCATTCAAAGTGGAGACTTTAATGTAGTAGATGTGAAGGGGCAAATTTATGTGGAGGGGGTTACCACCACATGAATGAGGGAGTTAAAGGGGCACCTCCATGGGGCGCCGGACATGGGGAGGGGAACCCCTTCCTCCTATAAAAGGCCCCCCTCTCACTCCTTCTTCCACACACCTCTCTCCTCGTCTAGAATTATCCCCCCATGGTCTCGGATTAGCGAGATACATGTTCCTGGTGGCATTTTGTCTTGAAGGAGTTGTTGCTTCTGCTGCATCGCTAGAGCAAGGAGGTGGAGGTTGTTCGGTGGCCTGAACTTGTGTGCGAGGACGGATGTGCTCATGATTTGCGACGCTAGGACTTCCGCACGATCTTGATATCAGCAAGCATTCGACTACATCATCCACGAGTTCCATCTTGTTAACAAAGATTTTTTTCTTTGATGGTATGTTCTCTATGGATGTATATCCACCCGTTGCTTGTATCTAGTATATAGATCTTGGCGTATAATAGTTCCCATCGTAGGAAATTTTTTGTTTTCTATGCTACGAACCCAACAGTGGTATCAGATCCTAATCTATGCGTAGATGCTTTGCGCAGGTAGTACACATATGAGTATGTGGGCGATGATGATCATGTTATTGCTTCTTTCATGTATTTTGGATATTGGTGGCATAGTGGGATGAAGCGGCCCGGACTAACTTTACATGTTCAAGCAACGATGATAAATTAGAAGCGTCTAGTTTAGATCGTCGCTGGGCTGGTGTCATGATATGGTAATGTTGTAAGTTGATGTATAGTTGATACTCTTGCAACACACCTAACGTGTAAGTTCCATAGACCTTGGCATTACACACAAAGGAATGATAAAGATCATACCACGATGCACATGATAGTGATCAAGTGCAAGAACCATATCATTTCACTTTACACATTTGATGTTTGCATCTTATATTGCTTGTTTGGCGCTTTAGTAGCATTATAACATGATCCCTCATTTAAATATCAAGATAAAAATTGTGTTTTCCTTAAGTATCCACCGTTCTATGAATCGTGTTTCAAGACATCACGTGATGATCGGGTGTACTCGACTCTGCGCTTTCATACAATGGGTGTAAGACAGTTTTACACATGCGAGTACTAAGGTTCTTATTTGGCGAGCCTAGCATGTACAAACATGGCCTCGGAACATGGAACGAAAGGTTAAGCATGATTCATATAGTTGATATGATGCCCATATAGATGCTCGCCTTTGAAGCTACACCGACTCACGTGATGATCGGACTTGGTGTAGTGGATTTGGTTCATGTAATCACCAAAAAGACGTGAGGGGTGTTATTTTTGAGTGGGAGTGCATTCATAATTTTATTAGTTGAACTCGATCTATCATAAACTTAGTCTAAACTTTACAAATTCTGTTGTAGATGGCACCACCTGCTTTAAATTTCAATGTGTTCATGGAGAAAGAGAAACTTGCGACAAATGGTAGCAACTTTACCAACTGGACCATGAATTTGAGGATTCTCCTCACTGCTGCACAAAAGCAATACGTGCTAGAAGTGCCGCTAGGCCCCCCACCAGCTACTGATGCCCCTGACGAGGAAAAGAACGTATATTTGACTCGTCAGGAGGACCACAACTTAGTTCATTGCGGCATATTGTATGGGCTAGAGATAGAACTTCAAAAGAATTTTGAAAATAGCAATGCCTTTGATACCATGGGTGAATTGAAAATGATTTTCGATACCCATGTTATCGTAGAGAGTTATAATGCTTCAGAAAAGTTCTTTAGCTGCATGATGGAAGAGAACAACTCCATTAGTGAGCATGTACTCAAAATGCCTGGGTACGCCGATAATCTTCTGTCTTTGGGAATAACGATTCACATTGACTTAGGCATACATTGTGTTCTCCAATCTCTACCACCTAGCTACAAGAGTTTCGTGATGAACTATAACATGCAGGGTATGAAGAAGTCTCTCCTGAGCTTCTGTCAATGCTTAAGACTATAGAAGTGGGGATTAGGAAAGAACATCAAGTGTTGATGATCAATAAGACCACCGGTTTCAAGAAAGACAAGAAGGTTAAACAGAAGGGAAAGAAGGGGGCAAATCTGTTGCCACACCTGAAAAGAAATCCCGGACTGGCCCTAAGTCTGATACCAACTGCTACTATTGTAAGGGGACTAGCCATTGGAAGCGTAACCTCCCCAAGTATTTGGCAGACAAGAAGGCCGGCAAGGCAAACAAAGGTATATATGATATACATGTTATTGATGTGTAATTGACTAGTACTCACTGTAGCACCTGAGTATTTGATACTGGATCGGTTGTTAATATATGTAACTCGAATCAGGGGATGTGGAACATGCGACTACTAGCAAGGGGTGAGGTCAAGATGTGTGTAGGCAATGGATCAAGAGTTGATGTGATCGTCGTCGGAACGCTGCCTCTCCACCTACCACCGGTATTAGTGATAAATCTAAATAATTGTTATTTGGTGCCTGCACTAAGCATGAACATTGTATCCAGATCGTGTTTGATGTGAAGTGGTTATTCATTTAAGTCCGAAAACAATGGTTGTTCGATTTATATGACTAATATCTTGTATGGTCATGCACTTGTGATGAATGGTTTATTTCTATTGGATCTCGATAATAGTGTTACGCATATTCATAATGTTGATGCTAAAAGGATTAAACTTGATGTTGATATATCTGCATATATGTGGCACTACCATCTAGGTCATATTAGCGTTAAACTCATGAAGAAACTCCATTCTGATGGACTTTTGGAATCACTTGATTTTGAATCATTTGATACATTTGAGCCATGCCTTATGGGAAAGATGACTATAATGCTATTTTCCGGTTCAATGGAACGGGCAACAAATTTATTAGAAATCATACATACAGATGTATGTGGTCCAATGAGTGTGTCGGCACGAGGTGGATATCGTTATTTTGTTACTTTCACGGATGATTTGAGTAGATACCGGTATATCTATTTGATGAAACACAGGTCTGAAACATTTGAAAAGTTCAAGGAATTTCAAAATGAAGTGGAAAATCATCGTAATAGAAAGAGTAAATGTTTGCGGTCAGACCGTGGAGGTGAGTATCTTTTACTAGTTTAGCACACACATGAGAGATTATGGAATAGTTTCACAAGTCACACCTACCGAAACACCACAACGTAATGGTGTGTCGGAACATCGTAATCGTACTTTATTGGATATGGTTCGATCTATGATGTCTTTGGCTGACTTGCCACTGTCATTTTGGGATTATGCACTGGAAACCACTTCATTCACTTTAAATCAGGCACCATCTAAATCCATTGAAATGACACCGTATGAATTGTGGTTTGGAAACAAAGCTAATCTGTCATTTCTTAAAGTTTGGGGTTGTGATGTTTATGTGAAGAAACTTCAACCTGATAAACTCGAACCCAAAGCGGAAAAATGCGTCTTCATAGGATACCCTAAAGAAACAATTGGGTATTCCTTCTATCCAAGATCTAAGGGCAAAGTTTTCATTGCCAAGAATGGATCCTTTCTAGGGAAAGAGTTTCTCGCGAAAGGCATGTGTGAAGATGGAACAAATGATAATGATCATGAAACTCTAAAAGATGACACTACCGAACCTCGCAGGTCAAGCAGGACACGTGCAGCTCCTGAACTGTACGGAAATCATGTTATGAATTTCATGGTTAATGAAATAGATGACCCTGTGATGTATGAAGAAGTGATGATGAGCCTGGATTCCAACAAATGGCTAGAAGCCATGAAATCCGAGATGGAATCCATGAACACAAACCAAGTTTGGACCTTGGTGGACTTACCTCATGACCGAAAGGCCATTGAGAATAAATGGATTTTAAAAAACTGATGCTGATGGTAATGTGACCATCTATAAAGCTCGTCTTGTCGCAAAGGGGTTTCGATAAATTCAAGGAGTTGACTATGATGAGACATTCTCTCCCGTAGCGATGCTAAAGTCGGTTAGGATTATGTTAGCAATTGCTGCATATTTTGATTATGAAATATGGCAGATGGATCTCAAAACTGCGTTCCTCAATGGTAATATTGAAGTAGAGTTGTATATGATACAACCTAAGGGTTTTGTTAATCCTAAGGATGCTAATAAGGTATGCAAGCTTCAGCGATCCATCTATGGACTGAAGCAAGCATCCCGGAGTTGGAATCTCTACTTTGATGAGGTGATCAAAGCGTTTGGATTTGTCCAAACTTATGGAGAGGCTTGTATTTACAAGAAAGTAAGTGGGAGCAATGTGGATGACATATTATTGATTGGAAATGATGTAGATCTTTTAAACAGTGTTAAAAGTTATCTAAATAGCAAATTTTCGATGAAGGACCTTGGTGAAGCGTCATATATATTAGGCATTAAGATCTATAGAGATAGATCAATGCGCCTAATTGGGCTATCACAAAGTACATACCTTGATAAGATATTAAATAAGTTTAATATGGATGGAAGTAAGAAGGGGTTCTTACCTATGTTGCAAGGCAATACATTGAGTAAGACTCAAAGTCCAGCTACGGCGGAAGAAAGAGAGATAATGGATAAGATCCCCTATGCTTTAGCCATAGGCTCTATAATGTATGCCATGCTATGTACAAGACCATATGTGGCACATGCTATTAGTTTGACTAGTAGGTACCAATCTGATCCAGGTTCAGAACGCTGGATAGCGGTCAAGAATATCCTTAAGTACTTAAGAAGAACTAAGGATATGTTTCTTGTATACGGGGGTGAAGAAGAGCTGGTCGCTGAGTGTTATGTTGACGCTAGCTTTGACATTGATCCGGATGACTCTAAGTCTCAATCCGAATACGTATTTCACTTGAACGGGGCAGCATTTAGTTGGAGGAGTTCCAAACAACCTGTGGTAGCTGGATCAACGACGAAGGCGGAATATGTTGCTGCTTTAGAAGCGGCACAGTAAGCGGTTTGCATGAAGGAGTTCATAACAGAACTAGGTGTGCTTCCTAGTACGTTGGACCCAATGGTGATCTATTGTGATAACAATGGAGCCATAGCCAACGCCAAGGAGCCAAGGTCTCGAAAGAATACCAACCATATTAAGCCTCGGTTTCACTCCAACCGCGAGCATGTCAAGGACGGAGATATAAAGATTTGTAAAGTACACACGGACCTAAATGTAGTAGATCCATTTACTAAAGTTCTCCCTAGGGAAAAACATGATCAACACCAAAATTCCATGGGTGTTAGATTTATCACTATGTAAACTAGATTATTGTCTCTAGTGCAAGTGGGAGACTTAAGGGAATATGCACTAAGAGGCAATAATAAAGTTGTTATTATATATATTCCAAGTATATGATAGATGTTTATTTTACATGCTATAATTGTATTAATACAGAAACCTTAATACATGTGTTTTTAATAAACAAATAGAAAGTTCCTAGTGATGCCTCTCTACAAACTAGCTTGTTGGTTACCAAGATGATCAAGGTTTCCTGATCGTGGACATTGGATGTTGTTAATAACGAGGTCACTGCATTGGTGAATGATGTGATGAACATTCACCCAAAGTATAGCATTACGATCAAAGTCATTATGTTTATACTGCTATAGCATCATACGAAGTAATCTTTATCATTAGACCATGAGATCATGTTAATTGCTAACACCGGAAGAATACTTTGATAACATCAATCGTCACACCGTAATAGGGTGACTATAAAGATGGGTTTGGGTATTCTGAAGGTGTTATGTTGAGGCTCATTGATCAAGAGTGGAATTTGTCAATCCCGATGACGGATAGATATACTCTGGGCCCTCTCGGTGATATCACATTAAGATAGCTTACAAGCAAGTGATGTGATCATTAGGATGTTATATCACAGGAACGAGAAAAGAGTGCATGTCGGTAACGAGATCAAACTAAGTATTGAGATACTGATGATCGAATCTCGGACATGTAATATATTGCAAGACAAAGGGATTTAGTTACTATCGTTAAAGGTTCTTGATGACCCACATGTACAGGGGGTGTATCGCAGTATTTTCGAGGGAAGTGAAACCCAATTTATTTATAAGCCTTAACAACTAAGTTGTCAATTCAGCTGCACCTGGAAACAAGCTTGCTCACATTAGTTTATCAGTAGCAACGGTTTTGTAGTAGAAATAGCAAAGTAACAGTAGTAGTAAAAGTAAAGACATTAGTAACAATAGTAGTAAACAATAGGATTAAAGCATGGTAGGCGTAGGGATGGATGGACGGGCGTTGCATGGACAAGACAATTCATATAGCCATGAAGACATAGGGCATTTGCTGGTAAATAAGATAAAGCATCCAAGTACTAAATAATCATCGGCATGTGTTCCATATATAGTCATACGTGCTCGCAATGAGAACTTGCACAACATCTTTTGTCATGCCAGCCCGTTTGCAGCGGGGCCTCAAGGGAACTACTGGCAATTATGGTGCTCCTTTTAATAGAGCACCAGAGCAAAGCATTAACACTCCATGAACACATGTAATCCTCACATCAAAGCCATTCCCTTCGGTTATCCCAATTGATGTCACTTCGGGGACTTTGGCTCCGGACAACAATGTGTGTATACAACTTGCAGGTAAGACCATAAACAATACTATCATAATGAATCAATAACATGTTCAGATCTGAAATCATGGCACTAGGGCCCTAGTGACAAGCATTAAGCATAACAAATTGCAACAAAGTCAAAAAGCACTAATAATAGATACTAGGCACCATGCCCTAACAATCTGATGCCCTTACATGGACGATCTCATCCAATCCCTACCATCCCCATAGCCTATAGTGGGGAATTACTCACTCATAGATGGGGGAATCATGGATGGTCGATGGAGAAGCGATGGTGATGACGATGGCAAAGATCTCCTCCAATTCCCCGTCCCGGCAGGGTGCCAGAATAGAGTTTTTGGTTCCGAATCACGGAATCTGATGGTGGCGGCGTGGTGGAACTCTCTCTGGAAAAACATCGAAACCCCCTCGGTTTTTAGGTCAAGTGGCATCTTATAGGCGAACAGGGAGGCTGAGGGGGCAGCCGAGGCGGCCACACCACCCCCTGGCGCGGCCAGGCATGGCCCGCGCGGCCAGGTGGTGTGGGCCCCTCGTGGCCCTACTCCATCTCGTCTTCTGGCTCCATGAGTCTTCTGGTGAAATAGGATTTTTGGCATATTTTCTAGGATTTTTCCCGATAGTTGATTTTCTGCACAAAAACTAGACACCACGGTAATTCTGCTGAAAACAGCGTCAGCCCGTGTTAGTTGTATCCAAGTTTATAGGAAAAACAATAGCAAAAGTGTTCGGGAAAGTAGATACATTTTGGACGTATCAGTTCTCTCGATCACAGAAGTCATCATTGAATGTGTGGGAGTCAGTAAGGATCTCTAGGTCCCGCTTCTAATTATTGATCTGAGAGGGGTCTCGATCATGTTTGCATTATTCGAGAATCGTAGGGTGACACAGTTAAGGGTTGTCAAACACCATTTGGAGGAAATATGTTCTAGACGAAAATATTGCAAAGCACTGGAATTATTTCAATAGACACCGAAATTGTTTCGGGTGAAATTGCTCAAATTGGTTCTGCATATGATATTGAAATGTTGCAGGGGGTTTTGTGTGAATGTTTGTTAATTAAAATAATTAACAAAATTCTGAATAAAATTAATAAAAGAGTTTTATTAAATGAGAGAGCATGAAATTTGGTGAAATTCAATGCATTTAAAGTGAAGGGGCATATTTATGTGGAGGGTTTACCACCACATGAATGAGGGAGGTGAAGGTGCACCCCCCATGGGGCGCCAGCCATGGGGAGGGGCACCCCCTCCTCCTATAAAAGGCCCCCCTCTCACTCCTTCACACTCACACCTCCTCGTGAAGGATCTCTCTCCCCCTCTAAAATTATTCCCCCATGGTCTCGGATTAACGAGATACATGTTCCTGCTGGCATTTCGTCTGGAAGGAGTTGCTGATTCCGCTGCATCGCTGGAGAGAGGAGGTGGAGGTTGTTCGGTTGCCAGAATGTGTGTGCGAGGACAGATGGGCTGCTGATTTGCGGCGCTAGGACTTCCACACGATCTTGAGATCGGAAAGCGTTCGACTACATCATCCACGAGTTCCATCTCGTTAACAAAGCATTATTGTTCTTCGAGGGTATGTTATCTATTTATGTACATCCAATCGTTGCTTGTATCTAGTAGATAGATCTTGGCGTATAATAGTTCCCATCGTAGGAAATTTTTTGTTTTCTATGCTGCGAACCCAACAATTTCATAGTCGAAATGAGCAGCAATTGCTAGTAAAATCTGGACAGCTTTAAGAATTACTACGGGAGATAAAGTCTCATCGTAGTCAACTCCTTGAATTTGTTGCGGTGACCCAGCATACCACAGCATGATGTAGTACACTAAAGTCGTTGACATAACACCAATGAAACACCGTTCACTAGTATTACATCCCTCAGAGTGGTACAACAGAAACATAGCAGGTCCAAGACATGACTATGGATTACAACTAGACTCTTTACAAAAGATCCAGAGAACACTCTAGGTTAAAGAGGAAGATAGAAACTTCTGACAAAGAAGAACCAGAAATAATAACTCAGAACTATATGGCTAATAGGACTATCATCTAAACTATCTGGCTTGCAATTACTACTAATGCAATTCTCTACAGAAGTAGGTTCTATGCCTAGAGTATCTACTCCTATCTAATCAGGAACTTCGTCTTCACTTCGGTTGATGTATATGTTGACTTCATTGACTTTCTTGAAGAGCTTGAGCTTGCGATGAGGGTTCTTTGAGCATAAGTTGGTGTTGATGTCATCCTTATTGGCTTCAGAATCTAGCAAGGGTTAAGAAGGTACGATTGAGTACGAGCATACTCAGCAAGTTCACTAAAATGAGTGTTTGATGCACTATCTATAGCCACAGACCATAGGTCGTAGGAAATGCAGGTTTTCATGAACATTTCTTCAAAGGTTGCTTTTATTCTGAAAACTATGTCCGACAGCCTTCACAGGTTGACCAGAACTTTCGTGGAGTTCCTTTCCTACCGCGTTCGTAGCTCCTTCCCCGAACAGGGAGTAACATGTCATAGTTCTTACACTCTGCAGAGGTGCGCTACTTTACCCATAAGAGATCAAATCCTTGTTACACAACCGGGCGATCTTTCCCGTCCACACTTCCCTTGGTGTGGGGCACAGTTAGATGATCCAAGCCAGTACTACCCTTCTCCACGACCCCATATACTCACCCTTTTGCTAGCAAGGACAACGGCTGTGCCGGTTTACACTCCTGAAGAGAGCAATAGTCGACATCTAATATCAGGGAATTGACGGTTCCCACCCTTACATGTGCCTAGATGTAGGATCACGGCTCCAATAAAAGTTGTCCATCAGCATACGAAAGGGAGAACATCTAGCTGACTTCCCCAGAGCCATTATAGATCTTATGGTTAACGTGTGATATATGGCGCTAGAATCACTTGTGACATTGGTTGTTAAGTCCTAGATATTATGTTCGTTTACTACTGGAACTGTATCAGTAGATTAATACCATTTGGTAAATAATCTGTAGTCATATTATTATAAAATAGTGTTTTTTGACCTTTTTGAAATGCAGGTGATGACAATATTTGGGTGACAAGCATTTGATAGAAAATAACCAAAGGACATCAGTAAGTGTGAACTTGCCTTTTGTGATTCTAAGATTATGCATTCACGGTCTTCGAGATATTAGAAGATCCAAATTCTGTAAATAGCATCATTAGTCTAGTAAGGACGAATGTTTAAAGAAGCAAGATGCAATTATGCATAAGTAATGTAATGAAGTTTGATAAATGTGAATCTTCCGACTAATCGTATCTGATCTAGGGTTTGGAGCTTGCGATGAGTTCTTTGGAATGTGTTGCACTTTTATACCAATTTCACACTTGTGCTTCTTATTAAGGCTTGTGAGAGTGTGTGTGAAACAATATGTAAATACAACAAGTAGCATGCAACACTGAATCACTCAAATGAGTCATGGTATCCAAAAGATTCTTAAGCAGGATTATTAATCAATTAGAGCTTTTAAAGAAGTGTTTAAGGATTAATTTTAATGTTTCTTAAAAGAATAACTTTTGAGGAAAAGGTTACTTTTACAAAGTAAAAGCATTTAAACTTAAAGCTAACACCATAAGGTTTTCTTACCAGTTATGAGTATTAAAGAAGCAAACAACTGGCATTTTTGAATAATTATTCCACTAGCAATTGGAGACTCATATATTTTGTAATATGAGAGGACACTTTATACTACCCCATGAAGGTGAAACAAAAGTATTATTGCTTTTGCTTGAGTAGTGTTATTTGATATTTTGAAATATAGTGAATCATTATTGAACTTTGAATAAGCACAACACTTGTAGTGGAAACCTTTATGTTTTGGAAAAGGTATTACATTATACGTGGTTCACTTCTTAATGTTTTATGAAAGTAGAATATAGGTGTGATTGTTTTTATGGGGTGGTGTTTAATGAAATTATAAGTGAATAGAATCACTTACCTATTTTTAGAATTAATGATTAGACTTTATAAATATAGAATAAGTATTACTTTAGTTACTTAAAGCCTTGGTTTTTATAAATGAGGAGAATCCTCCAAACAAATCAAATACTCTTAGTTAATGGTTTTATAATTGATAAAATCTTTTTAAGAAGCAAAATTTAATTACTTTGAATGGTAGTTATAGGAACTACACGTTAAAATGGTTGAATCAATTTTGACTTCATATGAACATCAATTGAACTTGTTTTTACACTTTTAGAGTTCAAAAAAATAATGATAAAGGCAATAGTAAAGTTATATATATAAGTTTAAGGTATTAAAATAAAAGAGAATGGTTAAAATAAGATTTATGAGACCTTTGTACTTTATTTTACTTCCAATATGAAAATTGATACCTCTAATGTGTATATTTTATTTTTCTAATCATTTTGGTACATTATATATATATTTGTGATTTTTAAATAATAAGATATGATTTTTATAAATTTTATCACTTTATCAATACTTAATAAATAATATATTTAGTTAAGTATCACAGAAATGTATGGGATAAGTTTATAAATGTATATTTTGTTTTTCTAAGAATTTTAATATGTTATACATATTTTTCTGAATTATTAATAATAGAGTATGCTTTTACAAAGACTTATCCTTAATAGGTTATTTACTAATTAATAATAATTATTTTGTTGGAGTTGGAACATAAAATATGATAATAAGTTTAAATTACATAGTTTATTTTTTGAACATTTTGATATATAATATATATTTTTCTGAGTTATAAAACAAAAGATATTTAATTTCTAAGATTTAATCATTTTCTGGAATTTTATTTAACAGGAAATACTTTTTACACCCAGCAACCACCTAGCCTAGGTCACTGACTAGTGGGTTCAGGATCACGTAAGATGCCACCGGGGCACTGACCGATCAAAGGTGCTGACAAGGCGAGGAATGACGCGGGCATGACATCACGTTGACGCAGGCATTGTATTTTAAACTTTTTATACAATGGCTGGTTCTAGCAACGGTTACTGACCAATAGGCCATGTGGCCACATCACACAGCACTTCAGCAAGGCGGGGCCCATCAAGGTTTGACTAGGCTCATCGCACAGTGGTTGCCAACCGACGCTGGCGACCATACGACAACGGCGCTACCGTGCCCACGCGGACACTCGAGGATGTGGGTTCAAACGAGGAGACCGAAGCGATCCCACTGATGGTCACGCTGCTAAGAAACGGTCACCGAAACACCGGTTGCAATGGGGCCACACGACGGCGAGCGGCGGCACATGACACGATGGCACGACACAGTGAGAGGAAGGTGGAGAAGAGGCGTACAGGCATCAGCGGCTTACCCTTGACGCATGGCTGACCTCAGATGGAGCTGAGGCAGATGGAATCGACGGTGAATCTGGTGGCGGTGATCGTCGGGCTTGGAGAAGATCGAGTCGATGCGGCTAACTAAGACCTTCTTCGCTCGATTCCTTCACCGTGGATATGAAGCCCACCACGGCGGAGCTCGTGGATCTTCGGTTGGCCTTGGGGCGCCCTCCTAATGGCGGTGCAGGACGACGACTGTGACGCTAGGTTTCGACATCGAGAGAGAAATGGAAGCGAGCGAGCGCGAGAGAGGGAAATGAGGATGAGGATGGGCAAGGGCATCACCCGTGATGGTCTTATCCCCTCCCGAGCAATGGTGGTGTGCATCACGGCGGTCAAAGCTTGCTGACGCCAGTGATTGGTATTGGGCGGCGGTGAGGCTTATAGGGAGCTGCTTGTGACGCACGGGAAAACGACAACAAGTTTTTGTAGAAAACCCCCTAGATTTTCTATGAATCAACCCGCGGTCCACATTGATGTCCCACCTGTCAGTGAGAGAGAGGGATGAACTGGGCTGGCATTGGGCTTCTGCTGGGAAGCGGCTGAGTGAGCGAAAGATGTTGGTTGCTGCGCTAGGCAACGTGTAGGGTATAGGCTGCGGCCAAAGCTGGGATGCGTTGCTCTCTTCTCTTTCTTTTTCTATATTTTGTTTCTATTTCCTGTTTTTGGCAAAACCTTTTCCAAATTTGGTTTTCTCAATGTTTAAAGTATCCAAAATTTTATGGAACAAGTAAAATATTGTAGGGATCTTTTGAGACTAAGTGGTGCTTATACTTTTCATGATTTTTCATACATTTTAACTATTAGGAAATCATTTTATTGATGGTAATATTTATTCCTTCGGTTTTAATATTTTGTTTATTATCCAAAAGACTTATAAGAATAATTTTTTTCACTTGATAATTTTAATGGTAATGATTTAGGATGGTGAGTGATATATAAAAAATATGATTCCTACTTATCTTCATAAAGGAATTAGATATATATATTCATTATAAGGTATTAAACCTTGGGGTTTATAATATAGTAATTTAAATTCAAAGGTTCTTTAAAGTTGGTGATTTTTCCTATTCAAATTCCTCTAAAATTCTATTCATAACCATTCTAGTTATTTCTAAAGTAGGCATGGATCACTTCTTGAATTAGTTGTTCACTACCTAGTAAAGTGTGATTGATTTCTTGATAGAAATTTATTACATAATATTGAATAGAAATTTCCATTCATGTGATGCATGTGATCTATATGCTAAGCAACATTCATGTTAGGGTTTCTAATACCACACTTACTATGACTTTAGATAATACCCTACCCACTTGTGTATTTGTGAATGTTGCTAGGGATCAAGGTTTAAGGGCATATCTCTAACTTGATGATCATTGTTAATATCTCAACTTAGAATGGGATACTGAGATTACTTCCTAATGTGATCTTGATAGTTCTATTATTCTAGGTTTCTATTAGGGTTTAAGATAATAAAGTAGACAAGGCTTTCATCGATAAACACTCATATGGTTCTCTAATTATCTCTTGGAAGCTTCATTTGTCCAAGATATATTATTCAATGATTACCTAGGAATGGGAAATGGTTCCACTATACATTTGATTCTAGGGTTTTGAATAATGAAGTAAACATGGCTATGTTCATGGCTTGATAGGATCTTGGTTAAGGCTTTCTCAAGAACTCCTACCTTAATACTCACTAAGCTTATCTTTAGATAAGGAATTCCTTTCCTAAATATACTCTATATATCTCTTTTATCTTATTCACAAAGATCACATCTATCTAAATGAACTAATCATCTGACTCCACCATATCCATCATCACATGATGACATGGTCATGCCACTTCAATAACTCTCATTCTCCATTCTTCTACATATAACTTCTATTGCTTAGCTACCCTTGATGAATCCATCAATGTAAGTACTTCTAACTCCATCCATAAACTCCTCTATAATAACCTTGCCTCTACTTTTCAAGGCTTGCAAGATTACAATCCTCTCTATATCACATGTGATATCAATCCTTTGGGAGAGGTATGCAAGATTACTCTTGTATTAGCTTGGTTGACATTACCATTTCTTCAACTACTCCATTGAACTTAGGTTCTATACTTCATCATACACTAGCTTGACTTCTCATGATATTTTCACAATATTTCTTCATCATCTTGTCATCTATTCTCAAGTGGCTTGGGAATAATGACCACCATCCTTTGATCATACTAAGCTTAGGCTTCTAATTGTCTAATCAACATCTTCCCTCAACTAAGTAGTAAACTTGTACTAATCTCTATAAAGTTTATCTTGTTAAGGAAACTTACTCCATATTTGTATCTACTTGGCTTAACAAGATTATTATTTGATTAGTCTATTATTTCTAGATCCCTTATAACTTCTCAGGTACTAGTTTAATTCTTAGGTTTAGATACTTCTTCTAGTTAACTCATGAGTGAGTTGACTCCAACACCAAATGGTTTGATCGCCACTAAGGATCACATTCCATTCATGATGGCACACTTCACCATAGCTAGTTCCTTCTTCTTATTAGTTTACTTGAATACTTTAGAAGGTCAATATAATAGGTCAAGGCTAAAGGTTAATAAGGGTTAGGTCAAGGATTGATTACTCAACATTGATGATCAAATGACACTAGGACTTGGTTAAATAGGAATGTCATATGTTAATATGACAACAAAGGTATGTGATGAATGGTCTTGGCTTGAATTCTATTTTCTCTCTATTTGTGATAATAGTTAATATTTAAGAACTACCATGATACCTATGGTAGGAATACTATGGCAAACAAGTGTTTCAAGATTTAGTTATTAAGTTTATTTGCTTAAGTTATAAACTTAATTGAGTATTCAAGAGTTGTTATAATGAATACCATGATGTGATCTCTATAAGATCCTTCATAAACGTGTGGTGGTTTTAGCTTGGTTCGATTTGATCTACCATAGATCAAATTATATTACCCAAAGATAAGGTTTTAGCAAAGTTCATATTGAAACTTATCGCAATCAACTTGATGATCTAGTTCAGTTCAACCAAGTTAAGAGAAGCTTCAATCACTTTGACAAGTTTTATTTAAAAGCGCGAAAATTATCTAGATTTTATATGCATGAATGCAATGCACACACCTGATCTTAGCTTATTTCTAAGCTCTAATGTTGGGATGTTACATTTGTCGAACTCCCTTTGTGACAAGTTGAGATTTGTAAATGGTCACATTACCACTCTCATCTGTCTTTTTCTTAAAGATCCATTTATTTTCCACAGCCTTGCGGCCTTCTAGAAGATCTATCAAATTCCAAACTTGGTTTTCATACATGGATCCTATTTTTAATTTCATGGCTTCTAGCCATTTCACAGAATCCGCACTATCCATAGCCTCTTCATAGTTTGTAGGTTCTTCCTATTCATCTAGTATGACAGACGTCACAAGGCTACTGTGGCAATCAGGAGTGGTACGAACTCTTGTAGACTTGCGAACCACAGGGGTTTCGATGTTGTTATCTTGATCATTATCATTAGGTTCTTCTTACATGTTGGAGAGATATTTTGGAACGGCTTCCATTGCACTACTCAGAATTTGGATAGAAGGAACAACAACATCATCTAACTCAATTTTCCTTCCACTAACTCCTTTAGCGAGAAACTCTTTCTCAAGAAAGGTGTCGTTTTTTGTGACAAACATTTTGCCTTCACTTGTTGTAGAAGGTATACCCAACTGTTTCCCGTGGGTATCCTATGAAGATACATTTTTCCGCCTTGGGTTCAAGTTTGTCAGGCTGTAGTTTCCTGATGTAAGCCTCACATCCCTAAACTTTTAGAAACGACAACATTGGCTTGTTGCCATACCATATCTCATATGGGGTTATCTCCACGGATTTGGACGGTGCTCGGTTTAAAATTAGAGCGGTGGTTTCTAACGCATATCCCCCAAATGACACAGACAAATCAATTAAAGACATCATAGAACACACGGTATCCAATAGAGTACGGTTACGTCATTCCGACACACCATTACACTATGGTGTTCCAATTGGCGTAAGTTATGGGATGATCCCATGGTCCTTCAAGTGCATGTTAAACTCATAACTCTAATACTTGCCTCCTTGATCCGATCGAAGATGCTTGATTTTCTTGTTAAGTTGATTCTCTACTTCTTTCTGAAATTCCTTGAACTTTTCAATGGTTTCAGATTTGTGCTTCATTAAGTAGATAGATCCAAATCTACTAAAGTCGTCAGTAAAGGTAACAAAATATCGATAACCATTGCGTGTTGAGACACTCATTGGTCCGCATACATCCGTATGTATGATTCCCAGTAGGTCTGCAGCTCTATCCAATATGCCAGAGAAGGGTGTCCTAGTCATCTTGCCCATAAGGCATGGCTCACATGTATCGAGAGATTTGGAATCCAACGACCCAAGAAGTCCATCTGAATGGAGCTTTTTCATGTGCTTTACACCAATGTGACCAAGACAGCAATGCCACATAAACATGGAATTATCATCATTATGCTTACAACGTTTAGCATCAAAACTATGGATGTGAGTATTGCAATCAAGATCCATTAAGAATAAACCATTACACACAGAAGCATGAACATATAAAATATTATTCATATAAACAGAACAACCATTTGTTCCAGATTTAAATGAATAACGATCTTGCAACAAGCAAGATCCACTCACAATATTCATACTCAATGCGGGTTGATGTCTACACACTTCTATTCTTGTAGACAGTTATTGGGACTCCAAGTGCAGAGGTTTGTGGAACAGCAGCAAGTTTCCCTTAAGTGGATTAGCCAAGGTTTATCAAGCTCAGGGAGGAAGTGGTCAAAGGTATCCCTCTCAAGCAACCCTGCAATCAAGATACAAGAAGTATCTTGTGTCCCCAACACACCCAATACACTTGCCAGGTGTATAGGTGCACCAGTTCGGCGAAGAGATAGTGAAATACAAGTGGTATGGATATAAGACAACAGTGCTAGAAAATAGCTTGATGGCACGGAAGAGACTAAAGGCAAACTGAAATAAAGATGGAAGCAAGTAAACATGTAACAGATCTAGTTGTAAACGGTGTTTCCATGCTTAGAAACAAGGCCTAGGGATCATACTTTCACTAGTGAACACTCTCATATAAATATCTTCTCTTTATGATACTACTCTGAACTACTCTCTGGTTGGACACTCTAATCCATGGTAGGACTATAACATCACACCTCAAAGTTTTCTTTTCGCATCTAGATAACCCAACACTGTCACCTTGAGCACTAGATGGTTCCCACAAACACCACAATTTCGTAAAGACATCCAACTCCAAATATAACTCATAACAAGTATTTGTAATCTCTATCCTAAGTGCCACCATGGTGTGCACGTTGTCACTTTCACACACATGGGGAGAGAAGAGATCTATTAAAGCACTTGAGTAGCAAGGTAGATTGTAACACCCCAGGTTTCTCTCATGCGTGGCGATGCTACCACGCTATCTAAATAACACCAAGTATATGAAAAAATATAAATTTGGGCAACACCTTCTTTGTTTATAAGGATATCCACGACATGCAATTTAAATATATTCATCATATATCATCAATATGGTTCACAATTCCGCTAGAAGATATAGAATATATAGAGACAACGATCCGAGCAACCAAAGGCTCACACTGAGATAATACTAAAATAAAAAAACAAGACTAGGACTAGATCATTGTTCTCTAAGCATTGTCTATAGTATGTGATCAAGTGATGTGGTAGGTGTACTACCACCAGCCACCAGCCACGATAAATTTCGTTGAGAACTGTTTGCTTGCGGGCTAGTATGATGGCTATTCTTTTCATGTTAGTCCGGTGAGAGACTGTTCTGAGCGGCTAGTTCCGAATCAAGTTCGGTGAGTACTGTTGGCTCGTGGGATAGTCCGGGCGACATATCCAGATATTTGGT
Source organism: Avena eriantha (assembly GCA_910589775.1). Lineage (NCBI taxonomy): Eukaryota > Viridiplantae > Streptophyta > Magnoliopsida > Poales > Poaceae > Avena > Avena eriantha. Next base: position 51,005,269 of record OU342744.1, on the reverse strand, counting down.
TTCAGTTTCAATGTTGACAATAAGGCCATCAGTATGCTTTCATGGTTAACTGTTCGCATTGTTCGTATGGTTCTAATTGTACTTGCTGAGTATTTCTGTACTCACTCTTGTGTTTCATTTGGTTTTCAGGTACTAAGTAAGCGGCATATGCATGGAAGACGGGTGTAGTACACCTACCACATCACTTGATCACATACTATAGACAATGCTTAGAGAACAATCATCTAGTCCTAGTCTTGTTTTTGTATTTTAGTATTATCTCAGTGTGAGCCTTTGGTCGCTCGGATCATTGTCTCTATATATTCTATATCTTCTAGGGGAATTGTGAACCATATTGATGATATATGATGAATATCTTTAAATTGCATGTCGTGGATGTCCTTATAAACAAAGAAGGTGTTGCCCAAATTTATATTTTTTCCTATACTTGGTGTTATTTAGATAGCGTGGTAGCATCGCCAGGCATGAGAGAAACCTGGGGTGTTACATAGATCTAATTTATTACAAAGCTCATGATCACAATATGATCATGCATAGAGAGAGAGAGATGAACACATAGCTAGCAGTAGAACCCTTAGCCTCTAGGAAGAACTACTCCGTCATCATCATGGGAATCAGCAACGGCGATGGAGATGGTGGTGGAGATCGATGGAGATGGCTCCAAGGGCACTTCCCCGTCCCGACAGGGTGCCGGAAAAGAGATTTCTGTCCCCTGAATCTCCCCTTCGGTGGCGGCGGTAATGGGGAACTTTTCGTGGCTGGTGGCTGGACGACTTAGGGTTTTTGCATCGGGAGGCTTCTTATAGGCTAAGCGGCAAGGTCGGTGGCCGTCCAGGGGGCCCACACCATGCCCTGGCGCGGCCAAGGGGACCCGCGCCAAGGGGTGGTCTGGCCACCCTGTGGCCCCCCTTCGTCTCTCCTTCTGGCTCCGTGAGTCTTCCTATAAAATAACGACTTTGGCTTTTGTCCGGTCCAATTCCGAGAATATTCATTTTCTGACTTCCTAGAACCAAAAACAACAGAAAATAGGCAGTTGGCACTGTGGCATCTTTTTAATAGGTTAGTCCAAGAAAGTGTATAAAAAGTACTCCAAAGTTGGAACAAAACATCAGAAAGTTGATAAAACCAAGCATGGAACACCAAAAATTATGGATACGTTAGCAACGTATCAACATCCCCAAGCTTAACTCCTGCTCGTCCTCGAGTAGGTAAGTGATAAAAAGAAAGAATAATTTTTGAGGTGAGATGCACCATCATAAACTTGATCAAAGTATTTATAAAACATTGATAGATGGGATCATAGTACTTTAATCATAATTATGAAAGATAAATTTCTAACAATAAGACATAGCAACTATGTTGCAACATGAAAAGGCACAAACAAAATATTCATGCATAACAATACTTTGCAATACGTTTGTTTGTTTCACATAAAGAAAACATAGCATAGTGGCATTCAGCTTGTCCCTCATAGAGTAGCAAATATAAATGCATAGGACACCTTCAAAGTCCATAAGAGTGACTAGATACAAGTAGTTTAAGAACAAGCAATATCAAGTTATGCATCAATAAACAAGTGTTTGAACGGCCACTATGCTCTCAAAGTAGGTGCATAAAGGTAGAAGGTGGATACTCCACATAAAAGTAAAAGAAGGCCTTCATAGAAGGAAGTAGACATTCAAGTTTCATAAAGAGCTTCCAAAAATTATGGTACTTATTAGCTTTAGCTCTCATTGCCCCTATCATAAGCATCTTTTAGGTGATTAAGGTTAAAGTGACACAACTAAGAGGATATGCTTGACAAGTTATAAGCCGAAATCTCATGCCCCTTACTTACGAAGACCAAACCTCATGCTACTCAAATTTAGTCACAAGTAAGCTCTTGTCATTGTAAGTACATATGTATCATAGAGAACCACCAATGGGGTACCCCTTGCACATGATATAGGAGCTATCCCATAATCAAAATGACAAGGCAAGCAGACAATGAGCATCTCAGCAATCTTTTTATTTGCTATTTGCATAGGTTTTTATTGAGGATGCTTCATAGAGTGCTCATTATGGTTATGCTGCAAGTTTCCACCATGATTAGGCATGGCTTAGGCTAGCGGCCCAGGCATTTCTCTAACACACATACAAACTCCATGATCTTACAAGTTTCCCTTTTATTTCACACCGCTGGGATCCATAAGCAAAAGAACATGATATCAACGGGGTACAATGTACAAGTGCAATGTTGAAAGCGTTCCCCATGATACATGGTTCTGCTAACTTCAACTTATAAAGCGCAAGCATATATGCAACAAAGATGGAAACAATGGTTCAGGTTCATTAAATGCAAGAAAGTAAAGCGTGCCATCAAGTTCGTGAGAGCTTTAATCACTAATTTTCAAATAACAAGTTTAATTCAGAAGGTAGATAAAAACATGAATATACTTGGAATAGCAAATGCTAATAGGTAGGTATGGTGGACTCTTTGGAATAACTTGGTTTTATTTGGAGGTGGATGCATGAGTGGAACTCATACTTGGTTATGGAGGCTAGCAAAAGACTGGGAGCGACCAACTAAGAGAGCAATAATGGCCATAATCATGCAAAGCGACAAAACATCATTAATTAAAGCATAAAGTGATATTACAAGTCGAAAACTAAAGGATCATAAAGGCTATGGTGACTTCGGATAGTCATAACATGGTGTGAGCATGCGCCAAGTCAACCCAAATAAAGCATCAAAGGAGAAGACCACAATACTATGCTTTAATATGCTAAAACAACGCATGATTCTTTCAAAGCACATTAAGCACTCTCAATTATTTTTAACATGTCATGCTACAACAAAAATCACTAAGCATAAAGTCAAAACAATACCAAGCATGACATGACAAAGCATAGGCCACAGTCAAAAACAAGCTCCTTTTACCACTTAAGCATGAACTTTCCTACTCTTTTCCAATCCAAACCAACTTATTTGAAAGAACTCACAAAGATAATAATAAAAAATAAAGATCAGTGAGCTTGTCTCACAAATCCAAAAGGAAGAACTAAAAAGTTCTAAGCTGAAAGCACAAGAAAACTAAGGCTAAACATAGTCCTAGCAAAGGAGAACACTCACAGAACAATAAGAGTGAAAACTAGACTGTTCTAGGCAATGAATTTTTAACGGGGTGTGTCTCTCTCCAAAAGAAGTGTGTTGGGATCCAACCAACTTATTCAAGAAAACTAATCAAAGAAAGCAAACAAAAACTAAGAACGAAAACAAAGACGCTCCAAGAACAACACAACAGTGCATGAAATAATAACAATGAAGTATTTGGAAGAAACCTGAGATTTTTATTGATGAAGAAGGGGATGTCTTGGGCATCCCTAAGCTTTGACGCTTATACTTCTTGGATATTTCTTGGGGTGACACGTGTGGCATCCCCAAGCTTGAGCTTTAGTCCATTCTTCATCTCATTACATCATTCTTTCCATACACCTGGAATTTTTCCTTCATACAAAACTTCACACAATCTTTATTAGCAACATTAGTGTACTCAAGATAATAAGTCTTTGGGTTCAGTTTCAACACCAATAAAACTTCCATTAAAACACAAGCTACTGTAGCACTTCCCTCAAAAAGCTCAATTCCCCAAAGAGAACTCAAAAAGGAACCAACAGGAAGCAAATGCAAATAATGGCAGAAATCTGTCAAAATAGACCAGCAGGTAAAAGACAATTTTTTCAAGAACCTTCTGTTGCTCAAATCGAAAAGTGTTGAACTAAAGAAATTTAGACAACAACCTGGGTCAGAAGCAAAAAAAATCACAGCTCAAACCGACGTATAGAGATTTTACACGAATTTTTACAGTGAAGAACAAAAATCTGTTTCGGGACAACAACTTTCCCAAGCATTACTTCTCTCTCATTAGAGGTTACTCTTGGCACAAAAACCACACAAAAATGATAAGGAGCGGTTATTACAGAGTTAATAACTTCCAAGACTCAACTAAAACTTTTGGATTATCTCCCAATAAGTACTTTTTTAACGCCTTTAAGTTAGGCATGATAGTTTGAGAAGATGCTCACATAAGAAATATGAATTGAAGTAAAAGAGAGCATCAAGAAGCAAATTCAAAGCACATTTAAGTCTAACCCACTTCCTATGCATAGGAATCTTGTAAAGAAACAAGTCATGAAAGCACAAAGCAACAAGCATAGGAAAGCAAAACAAGTGCAACTTCAAGACTTTCAACATAAAGAGGGGAAACTTAATATTGTTGACATACATAAAACCATGTTTCCCTCTCTCATAATAACTTTCAGTAGCATCATGAATAAAATTAACAATATAACTATCACATAAAACATTCTTAGCATGAGCCACATGCATAAAAGAATTAATACTCCCCACATAAACATAGTCATTCTTATTAATTGTAGTGGGAGCAAATTCAGCAAAATAGCTATCATTATTATTCTGATCACCATAATCATCAAATATAGGAGGCATATTGTAATCATAATTAATTTTCTCCTCAATAGTAGGTGGACGGAAAATAGCATATTCATCATTGTGATCATCATATATTGGAGGTATAGTATCATCATAAGAAATAGAATAGTTATCTTCCAAAGTGTGTTCATTTGTAAACATAGCATCATTGGAAGGAACATGGATAGTACTAATAGTGCAGAAATTATTAACATCTTCATTTTCAGAATTGGTACCACAGAGATTTTCAATATCAAAAGAAGTATGCTTTTCCCAATCATGATCACTACTATAGGTAACAGGCATAGGAACATCATCGAGTTCAGACTCATCAAAAACTATAATAGGAGCAATGTGCTTAGGGGAAATAATGTTTCCTCCCTCCTTTTACTCCTCCTCTTCTTCTTTTTCTTCTTCTGTTTAGGAGGGAGAGGCTTGAAAGGAAGCTTCTCCATATACCCTGGTTCATTGTTAGAGACGATAGAAGAAACTTTGGAGGATTCGTCCTTTTCATTAATAAGACCAAAACACATATTAGTCCTGTCATATTTTGGTAAAATCTCATCATTTATGATATTTCGTATGTAAGTATTTGTGTGGCAATTATCAACACAATAAAGATGATAACCATGCAGGACCCTATTCATATCAAAAGCACTCATATCTACCAAAGAGGTTTTTCTCGATAACTCTTCACACCCCAAAAATAATGTAAGTTCATCATGCTGATTAGGAGTGATCATGTCATCACAATACAAACTTGCAGTACGCATTGGATTATAAGGGCTATTATTATGGCCTGAGCATTGAAAATTGAAACGACCCACTTCAAAGCAAAGTTCACAAATAAAAGGATAGAGGGCACAAACTTTTTTACCAAGATCATTTAGAGCCCTATACCACATTCTAGTTTTTTCATTCCTGTGGGTGATACAATATTCTTCTTCAATCTGATTATTCTCACAAGATCTATGTATTCCACAAAAATTAACATGCTTATAAGAAATAGTACTTTCAGAGGTTTGAGCATGTTTATTTCTATCATTAGTAACAATTTCATTTTCCATGCAAGTGTCTTTAAAAGGCTCATGATACATGTCCCATTTTTCTTTAGGAGCATTAATATGAGAAGCAAAAGCTCTAAAAAAATCAATAAGAATTTGAGGATCAAGACCATATTTAGCACTAAGCTCTTGAAAATGAGCAGTTTCAGAGAAAGACTTAATGCAATCATACTCATAGTTTATACCTGGTTCTTTACCTTTGTCGTTATCCCAATATTCGGTATTGCTTTGAATTGTTTCAAGAATATCCTACTTATCTTTGACCTCCTTACTTGTGAAGGATCCCTCTAAACAAGTATCTAGATAGTCCTTGTAATGTCCTGAAAGCCTTGCATAGAAATTATTAATAACAATGTTACTGGGGAGCTCATGAATGGGACATTTGAGCATTAGTGACTTTAATCTCCCCCATGCTTGGGCAATACTTTCTCCATCATGTGGATGAAAATTATAAATATAATTCCTATCTTTATGAATTTCATGAAGAGGATAAAATTTAGAGTAAAAGAGAGATTAAAGTTCCTTCCACTCCAATTGATGAGGATCATCTAGTAGCTCATACCACTCCCTTGCTTTGCCCTTAAGTGAAAAAAGGAATAGCTTCCTCTTAACTTGGTTCATTAAAATACTTGCACACTTGAACAACTCACATAATTCGTGTATAAAGAGTAAATGATCACCAGGATGGTCAGTTCCATCTCCAAAATAACAGTTATTCATAACACGTTCAACAATCTTTATAGGTATTTTAAAAGGGATGCTTTCAGTACGTGGATTTAAAATATTACAAGTATCATTAGAATTACCACATATGGGAGATAAAGTATCATTAGAGCAAATTTTCTTCTTTAAAGCTGGGGAACTAAAAAGATCATTTTCATAAAAACTAACATCCCCAAGCTTAGACGTTTCCATAGGATTAGTAACAAAGGTGTTCAAAAGATTCATACTAATAACATTGCTATTAGCATGCAAAGAAGGTTCCATGGGTTTTTTTAATTTTCTTTTCAGACAATTCATGTTCTAACTTAGGAAAAATACTAAAAAGCTCTCTAATTTTTTTTGTTTTCCATTAAACCTAACTAGTGAAAATAAAAACAAGAAAAAAAGATATAATTGCAGAATCTAAAGGAAATAACTTCGAGCACTCACACACACCAGCAACCGTACTAGAAGATAGGTTAGTAGCCAGAGGATGTCAGTACCTTTTACGTTACCTCCCCGGCAACGGTGCAAGAAAATAGCTTGATGTCTACGCACTTCCATTCTTGTAGACAGTTGTTGGGTCTCCAAGTTTAGAGGTTTGTAGAACAGCAGCAAGTTTCCCTTAAGTGGATTACCCAAGGTTTATAAAATTCAGGGAGGAAGTGGTCAAAGGTATCCCTCTCAAGCAACCCTGCAATCAAGATACAAGAAGTCTCTTGTGTCCCCAACACACCCAATACACTTGTCAGGTGTATAGGTGCACTAGTTCGATGAAGAGATATTGAAATACAAGTGGTATGGATATAAGACAACGATGCCAGAAAATAGCTTGATGGCACGGAAGAGACTAAAGGCAAACTGAAATAAAAATGGAAGCAAGCAAACATGTAACAGATCTAGATGCAAACGGTGTTTCAATGCTTAGAAACAAGGCCTAGGGATCATACTTTCACTAGTGAACACTCTCATATAAATATCATCTCTTTATAATACTACTCTGAACTACTCTCTGGTTGGACACTCTAATCCATGGTAGGGTTATAACAGCACACCTCAAAGTTTTCTTTCCGCATCTAGATAACCCCACATTGTCACCTTGAGCACTAGATGGTTCCCACAAACACCACAATTTCGTAAAGACATCCAACTCCAAATATAACTTATAACAAGTATTTGTAATCTCTAGCCTAAGTGCCACCATGGTGTGCACGCTGTCACTTTCACACACATGGGGAGAGCAGAGATCTATTAAAGCACTTGAGTAGCAAGGTAGATCTAATTGATTACAAAGCTCATGATCACAATATGATCATGCATAGAGAGAGAGATGAACACATAGCTACCGGTAGAACCCTTAGCCTCGAGGAAGAACTACTCCCTCATCATCATGGGAATCAGCAACGACAATGGAGATGGTGGTGGAGATCGATGGATATGGCTCTAGGGGCACTCCCTCGTCTCGGCAGGGTGCCGGAACAGAGACTTTCTGTCCCCCGAATCTCCCCTTCGGTGGCGGCGGCGCTGCGGAACTTTTCGTGGCTGGTGGCTGGACGACTTACGGTTTTTGCATCGGGAGGCTTCTTATAGGCAAAGAGGCAAGGTCAGTGGCCAGCCAAGGGGCCCACACCATGCCCTGGCACGGCCAGGGGGACCCGCACCAAGGGGTGGTCTGGCAACCCTGTGGCCCCCCTTTGTCTCTCCTTTTGGTCCGTGAGTCTTCCGTGAAAATAACGACTTTGGCTTTTGTCCGGTCCAATTTTGAGAATATTCATTTTCTGACTTCCTAGAACCAAAAAACAGCAGAAAACAGGCAGCTGGTACTGTGGCATCTTGTTAATAGGTTAGTCCAAGAAAGTGTATGAAAAGTACTCCAAAGTTGGAACAAAACATAAGAAAGTAGATAAAACCAAGCATGGAACATCAAAAATTATGGATATGTTAGCAACATATCACGGATACATAGTAACATTTATTCAAAACTAAAATCAATCATGACGGCAGACGTAGAGGCAAAGTGCCGACGACCATCACATCAACTCTCGATTTGTTGCCAACGCGCATCGTCAGCTCGTCCTTCCTGAGGCGCCTCTTACTCTGTAGTACCTGCTGAGAGTTACAAATGTGAGCAATAGAACCGGTTTCAAATACCCAGGTGTTACTCCTAGCACTTGTAAGGAACACATCAATAACATGTATATCACATATACCTTTGTCCTTGGAGGCTATCTTGCCGACTTTCTTGTCTTCAAGGTACTTGGGGCAGTTGCGTTCTAGTGCCCATCCCCTTTGCAGTAATAGCACGTGGTGCCAGACTAAGGGCCATGCTTAGTAGTCTTAGAGGTGTTGGTAAAGAACTTTCCATCCTTCTTCGTCTTCTTTCCCTTGCCTTTTCCCTTTTGCCTCGGCTTCTTAAAATTGGTGGTCTTATTGACCATCAACACCGTGTGCTCCTTCTTGATCTCTACCTCAGCAGTTTTGAGCATGGAGAACACTTCAGCAAGGGATATACTATAGGATAATTTAACCATAAATAGCATAGCAGTATCCATATCTATAGTAATTGAACTATAGATATGGATACTGCTATGCTATTTATGCGGCAACACTACTCCCCCTATTTAGATACAGCTTCTCCTCGAGCTGTAATTCATGGTGGCTCTTTCTCCTCGGCATCATCGATAACTTCAAGGTAGAAAATGCATCAACAACAATGGCCTCTTGAGAATTTTTCATCGCAATTGAAACACAATCCGTTGTCTCTTCTTTCTGGCATCTTTGCTACTGCTAATTGATGGAGCGCCCGTCCATCTCCAATTGGAACTGAACCAGTCAAGGGCATACCTTGCAACTATCATGTGGGAATGGATGAGTTTTCGCTGGAGGATGCTTTTATGATGTAAGAAGTTGCGACTTTAGACCTTAGTTCATGAGCACGCTAAAGGCTCATTGTTGTGTCCAAGTTTTATGGGTTATGACACCAATCATTAATAGATCGATCAAGCCAGAGGTGAAGATGGACACCTGTTGTGCCATGGAAAAGGTGTCAACATGCCCTAGAAGTGCTAAAATATTTTCTCGGTAATATGCAATAGTCCCCGTCATCCAAACGGTTGTTAACTCGCCAAGGCAATTGGATTGAACTAGAGGTCTAAATCGAAGATGGCAATGTTTTTTTAAGCGAGGCCACAAAGGGATGGCGTCGTTGCTCTCCAGCTGCATGTACCACGTCTAAGGAGTTCCATTCATATGGTATGCAGCAAGCCACATGTTTTATGCTTCGTTTGACCTTTGTCACCAAAATAACTGCTCACTTCTGTTTAGCCATCCGAGTGGATTTTCTTTTCCATATTATAGCTTATGGTAGCGTGGTACACCAGTAGTATCAGCGAGTTGTGGCATTCCCGGGGGCACCCGTGACATGAAAAATTAGGACCATGGTGGTAGGGAATGATGCTGCCCTAGCCCTTGGTCCACTAATGTTGGCAACCCAAAGCTGTCCATAGCTAGGGCGAAGGCAACAACAGTAATGTTTATGTCTAGATATGTAGTAGCTGGTGATGTTAACAATGGTAACTGTGATGTGGATGGAGGAGGCAGGAACAAACCTTCCTAGCCACCTGGTTTGTGCTCCAGTGCCTTCACACAGATCTCGAGCATAGCAACAGTGTTCTAGATGGGCTTGTTTGTCTTTGGGATTGTTGTGTTGCTTCTGCACAAATCAACGATTGGTTACATGATGTTGTATGTGATGTAGTTGCTTCTCCTTGTCCACTTCAGGCGCCATGATGGTTGGCTCTGATAACAGATGTTGTGTCTGCTTGGAGCTGTGAAGATAGTAGGGATGGAACACACGAGGACGAGTTCGTCCTCTATTTTTAGTGCCTTAGCCGGCGATTAGATGGGATAGCATGGCATAGGTCGAGACAATTTAGTTGGGGAATAGCAAGTAGAAGATAGATAGATTGTTTATCGCTTGCCCTAAACACACGTGATAGACATCCTCTAGGAGGACTAGCCGCCAGGGAACTTGGTGCCCAAACCAACTGCAAAATCTATAGTACACAACTAGGACTTTATTTAAACGAAGTCACATTGCTCTATTTTTCCTAATTGTTTAATCCTACGGTAATTGAACTAGACTAACTATAGCTATGGCAAATTCTATGCTACTTATGCCACAACACCTTGTGAAGTACTTCTATTTCATATAGTTTTTGGAACATTTAATGGATCCTGGAAGATGTGCTTTTCTGTCGATTTTGACATTTGAAATTTTTTCTACACTATGTATTTCTTACCGCCTTCTTTAATGCCAAATTCAGTGTTCTTTGTTTTCACAAAGTGCTCATCTTCTTTAATATTTATGTTAGTCTGGGTTGGTATATTGTACTTCAATCCAAGAAATCATAAATTTAGCTTACATTTCTAACTGAAATTAGACGAATTATTTTATGCATTGAATATTTTCAAGAAAATGAAAATCTAGCATCTCGAACTCTCGATGCATCGATAGATTAGAATGTTTGTCCACAAGCCTATAGGGTTTAACCATGGGACACAAAGTCTACAAGCTTAAGAATTTTTATTTATAAGTCATTGAGAACGTGGCAGTAGCCTAGTGGTTAGGTCACAATAGACGCATCCCCGTGACCTGAGTTCGATCCCTGTTAGAGACGAATTTTTAGAATTCTCACGCCAGCCTGTTTTTACTATATGAAAAAAGTGTCTAGTTCCTCCTAGCACTGTTTCATTTTTTGTTTATTTATAATTCATCGCTAGTTGGAAAAATCCTATTGGTGGCGTTTGAAAAATAAGGTTAGTGATATTAAACTCACACGCCACTAACTTCACGCCACTAATAGCTCCTAGTGATGGTGTGTGGGGTGAACGTCACCAGTAAAACCAGTATTGGTGGCGTGTTGTCTGAACACCACTAGTTATATCCTAACTGGTGGTGTGTAGTTTAAAAGCCACCACTAATTAAAACATATGTGGCATTCAATTTATATTAAACACCACTGGTATGAATTCGAAAATTACAAAAAATGGTTTTACATTATTAAATTTCACATCTATTACATACTCCCTCTGTTCTAATTTACCCTGCGCATAACTTTTTTCTAGATTTTTCACACTACTCTGCGCACAGCTCCTGCTGATCCGTTTCTAGCGATTCCTTCCTATTCTGCCCCTCGCTTTCTACTTGGTATGAGAAAACGAAACGTCCAACAATGAGCAAGCAGCAAGGACAACATGGTCAAGAGAAAATGAAAGCAGCGATCCACTAGCTTTTGTTGGTATGCGAGCCGAGTGTTATGCGTAGACTAATGTGAAACAGAACAGGAACTGGATATTTATATACAATAGCAGATAAAACAATGTAACATCATTCAGAAGTTATTATTACTACATTATTTAACTAGATAGAGAGATAACAAGCATGCATTATAGTAGTTAGCTAGCAACTCCTCGGCATATTCATGGCATACGTCGAAGGGCGAAGCCTGGGCGACGCCAGCGGCGGCAGCCAGCCTTTCCCCGTGCCCTGGAGTGGAGGTCAGGGCCCCAAACGCTCCTTTGCGGCAATGCTTCTTGGGGGGGCGGTGGTTCAGCGCATCTAGGTGGAGCTAGTGGCGGGAGCATCTCGCGACGGGGCGCCATAGCTGCGGAGTTCGTCGGCGTCCGTTCCGGCCATGATCTGGGCAGCGTGAGCCCCATATGGGCTTGGGTGGGCCTCATATGGGCTCGAGCGGGCCAGGGCACTGCGGCTGCGAGGCTTCCTTAGGGTGGCGACGGCGACTACACTTGGTTGGGGACGCGGTGTGGGGGCCTGCCCATCGCAGCAGGGCGGTCGGGGCTTCACGAGCCTTCTAGGCCCGGCCAGGACCAAGAGGGCCTGGTGTGCCCTTGCTTCCCGGTCCGGTCGATGACCGCCTCTCGGTGGTGGAGGTGGGTTCCTCTCGCGTGGTTGCAAGGCTGCCCCTCAACCCGGACGATGTCGTCTGCCTCCGTCTTCCATGCCATACCCCAGGCCTCAAGAAGAGACAAGTGATGGTGACTTAAGATCGTGATGGTGCAAGTTTGTGGTCAGAGAAGTTGGGTGGTGGCGCTCCAGGGCGCCAGGTTTCTTTTGTGGGCATGGGTCGGGAGAAATCCTTGTCAGCTAGTCTGACCCTGACGCGGTGCCGCCGTCTAGTGGCAGTTGGATGGCGTCGTGGGAATCCCATGCCCACTATACTCTGTGTGCCGGGGGAAACCCTAGGACCCGTGGTCCGGGTAGCAACGTCGTGTCGACAGTGTGAAGGTGCTGCTTGGCGCGGGGCGCTTCGGGGTGCTCGGAGCGTGGTCGGCCAAAGTCGGGGGACACAACGATTGCGGGTCATCATTATGTCGTCGATTCGCCATAGTTTCCATTTATTTTCGTTTTGGGCATGTTTGTGTTGTTTCCCCATCATTTCATTTGGATCAAACTCCTGTATCATTGTGTTTGTTATATTAACATAACAGGGCGAAACCCCATCTATACTATTAAAAGGCTTACGGTCTTGATGGTACGTCACTTTTATTTAGACGATTTTACCCCTGCAATTTCGAGGTATTTACCCACCGTGCCACTGGCGAGTGGAAAAAACGTTTCACCATTCTCCCGATCCAGAAAATCACGTGCCCTCGTATCAGGGTGCAGGCGGGAGTGGGCTGCTCACGGAGCCCACTACCCCAGCCCACATAAAAGACTATGTGGAACGCCCGCGGGTAAACAAGAAAAAATGGTGGGTTTCCGTGAGAAGCTCGCGATCGAGCAAATATAAAAAAAAATTATTTCGATCCAAATTAATATTTTTATATTTGTCCAGATTTGAATATATCTAGTCATATTTCACGGATATATGTGGATATATGTAGGATAATGGACACCTACATAAGTTTCACGGATTCCCGCGGGACACCCACTTAAATTGTATGGGACTGTACGGACGTATACGGTCCTCCCGAGGGCAGTCCCACGTGCACCCTGACCCTCGTATGACCAGCGCGACAAGTCTGGTTGATCATGTTTTTAGTTCTTTGTCTCGTAGCATACGTGACAAGTCTGGCTGATCATGTATGCAACAGTGGATGCTACACGAGTCTATGCGCAGTTGGCTGGCTGGCCTACGTGGTGGACTGCAGCCGAGGCCGTGCGATGTGACAAGACGGCTCCATCTGGCGCAGATCTTGGCCCTTTCGCCGGCCGGATTTCCGGCCACACCCCATCTCACCACGTATCTCCTCCGATGCCGCGGTTTCAAGTGTGTCTCTCGCCCTCGTCTTTCATCGCTGCATGCAAAAATCCCCAGTGCTGCCACCACTATCTCAGGACACGCCATCCACCGGGAAGGGCAGCACGAGCCCTCGCTTCGCATCTACGTCACGAGCTAGGCTGATGCAGTGATTGGCACATGAGAGAAGATCAGATATATTGCTGGGCACAAGAAACTATAAAACCTGATAAAACGGATCGTATTGCTGGGGCACGGCGCCACCACTGCACGCCTATTACTACCAGTTGACGGCTCCGCCCTAGAGTAAATTGCATTGGGGCTAGTGTTCCAAAAAACTACGACTCTTAGCATTTGCTTTAAAAAACTACGACTCTTAGGATTTGCTTTAAAAACTACAACTTTTGGGCTAATGACTTAAAAAATACAACTTTTATGTAATCATTCAATTAGCCGGTTTAATAGCAATTCTGGGTGGGTTCACCGTGGACCATGGCGTGGCATGCGGAATGGAACAGATCAGCGGGAGCTCCAACCTCTTCTTGTTGCGTTGACCAAACCTAGAGCCAGCCGTGATTCCTCTCCAGCACGCGGAGCAGAGCTGCGATTCCACGACGCCGCGGGCTAGGCTAGCTGCTCACGGGCGGAGCCCCTCCCCTACCGGGCGCTCGGCCGCCGGAGCTCCTCTCCTGCCTGCTGCGGGCTCGGCCGGCTGCTCACGGGCGGGGCGTCGAGCTCAGCGGCGAGCTGCGGGCTTCACGCGCCGGGCGGCGAACGCGGCGGCTGGCGAGAACAGCAGCGAGCACGCGCTGGGTGGAGAACGTGGCGGCCGGCACGGCCGGCGGAGCTCCTCTCCTGCCTGCTGCGGGCTCAGCAGGCTGCTCACGGGCGGGGCGTACAGCTCAGCAGACGGCGGCGGCGCTCACCGGCGAACTGCGGGCTTCACGCGCCGGGCAGCGATGTGCTGGCTTCACACGCGGGGCAGCGAACGCGGTGGCCGGCGAGCACGCGCCGGGTGGCGGCCAACGCGGCGGTGACCTGGTTGCTCCACGCGCGGAGGACGGCTAGCGTGACGGCGACCTACGGCTAGCGAGCTACGGGCTTCATGGCGGTGCGGCAGCAGCCGGCAAACGTGGCGGCCGTCGAGCTGCTCACGCGCGGGGCGGCGAGCGCGGCAGCTGGCAACCGCGCCGGCGAGCACAGGGACGAGGGCGGGCATCGAGTGGCGAGTGTGGCGGCCGTCGAGTTGCTCACGCGCAGGGCGGCGAGCTGCGGGCGCGGCAGCTGGTGAGCATGCCTGCGAGCACTGGTCAACGGGCCGGTGCGTTTAGTTCCGCCCGCACCGACTGCTAGGTGGGTCCGAGCGGACCCGTTAACAGGCTTCCAGGCGCGTCCGTCTTCCACCTGCCACATCATGATCCACAGTGGGCCCGTCCTGTCAGAATTCCTATTAAAACGGCTAGTTGAACGATTAAACAAAAGTTATAGTTTTTTAAATTATTAGCCCCAAAATTTGTCGTATCTTCTTGCAATTTACTCTCCGCCCTATGTACTCGTACGCTGTCGAAGGCTACGGCGCCGGCAGCACTCTTCTGGACAACTACGGGTACGCGCCACAACACGGTGTTGATCTGCTTCACTGGTGAGCGGCGACATTAGGGATGCAAACGGACGTCTGCATGTAAGGATGGCAATGGGCAGGATATGGATAGGGTAGAGCAATACCATACCCATACCCGTGTAGTCAATGGGTATAAAACTTTACTCATCATATTATAATTTAAATTGAGGTAGGTTCGTCCTAATACGTTTCGTTTCGCTCGGTTTACGTTTTCTTCCTCCGTTAGCATATGGGCCACGCCTATCGCGTCGACTTAGAGCTCTGCTCGCGACCCGGCTTTCCCTCCGCAAATCGCCTCCGCATTAAGCGTCCCCTCCTAGCCTTGACGACGAGGCGGTCACGAAATGCGAACCATTTGGACATGGGTGGCTGAAACGACGGCGCGGCGGTGGGAAGCGAAGTGGAGAGTGGTAGGAAAGAAAACTGCTCACCTTCGCGTGTGCCTGCGCCAGCTTTATAGGCGGCGAGGCATGCTGGTCGGTGTGGTTTTTGCAGACGGACGGGGCCATCGACGAGCTTGGCGGTGGAGCCATATGGAGCGACGAGCTTGCCGGCCGGGGCGACATGGATGGGGACGACGACGTGCTGTAGCGGGCGGCGAGCCTAGCTTCTGCTGGTGGCCGGCGGCCAGAGCAGGATGGCCAGGAGGCGGTCGATGGCCTTGGCCTGCGCGGCGAGGCGGAGGATTGTCGAGGTTGACCGGGACAAGGAGCTGCGTTCTTTTTTCCGTCGAGAAATAACTGAACTGAACACCACTCCACACTTTGTCTGAACTATATTTGAGACAGAGCATCAAAACTTCCGTAGATTCAATATGAAGATCGCGAGCCTGAGCATCACCACGGTAGGGATGAGGCAGGCCAGCAGAGCCACGTCTCAATCCAGCAGCCAGTTTTGCAAATTGTTGATCCAACAAGCACCGGTGGTTGCACCCGCTGAAAAGTGAGACGAGGAAAGAGATGTGATGCACTTACTGAATTACAACGAATACAACACATGGCGCAAATTCATCCACATATCCGCCATGCATGTTCAGTGTGCCTCTTTTCTTTTTTTATCTCCAGTGTATCAAAAAGTAGAGGCCATTAGATTTTATAAAAAGATTATATATGGTACCTTTGCCAAGATGAGATAAATATTATGTGTTACGAGGCACTGGATTAATAAAAAAATTGTATTCCTCCAAAACAAAGGGTTGTATATACTGACTAAGCCAAGCAACAAAAAAAGGAAGTAGAAATATGGTCTCGTATGAGTTAAAGATTAATAGAATTCTGGTATCAATCTATCCCATAAAAATTATGGTATGCTTGGTGGATTTATGAGGAACACTGTCGACACATAGATCGTGCTAACACAACACGTTGTGTGAAGAGTGTTTCTTCTTCGATACATCTTTACACCTTTGACGATGACATGTCCCCTTTCAAATTCCGGCAAGGCTCAACATTTTCATGCCAACAAACAAGGCGCAAGGGCAGACCATTCCTGCTGTTGGCGTCGATATTCTCTAATGGTCAGCTCTATGTTTTAGTTCTATGTTTCATTGTCCGGGGCATCTTTGAACATTGAATGGTCACGAACGGATTATAACTTTTTAAACATTATGTCTACCTTTTATATACCGCGTAAGATTAGCATGGACGCATAAGAAACCGCAACGACGGAGACATCGGGACACACCATCACCATGCCGGAAGAAGGAAAGTTCCCCGCACAGCATGCAGGTGGCTGACCAAGAAGAGGAGATGTACCCGAGAAAGGCAATGACGAGGTCACGACACTCAGAAGGAAACGGCGCGAAGAAACACAGGGGACTGGGACCGGTAGTTGGCAAACTTGGGACCGACGACGACGGAATCTCCTGTCGTGTCGATGACTCACAAACTTGGGGCGGACGACGACAGGAATCTCTGGTCGATCGTGTCCTGTGGACGACTCACAAACCGGTCGACGACTAGAACCAACCAACGGGGCATGCACCACCAGCTACAGCTAGCTTGATTTCCTGCCTTCGCCAATCGCCATCACCGTTGGCTATATAGGCACGGAGGACGGACTCGAGTACCGGGCGCGCGAGGGCAGGCTATTTCGCGGCTTGGACACATCGACAGCTTGGGCTTGGCCATTATTAGAAGGATTGTCAAATTTAAGCTTGGCCCTCTCCGACCTCCCCTGCCTCGGGCGCGCCCTGCCATTTGCGTTGGCCCCCTCTCCGGCTCCTCTCTGCGGGAGGAAGGAGAGACAGAGAGAGAGACACACAAGGAAGGAATAAGGCGTGTCGTCTGTGCAGGGGCGGCGACAGAGTTTGGCCTCGCCGGGCTCCGGTCGGTCGGTCGGTCCATCGATTCCTCCTCCTCAGCGCATGGCCGTGAGTGCTCCTCATCCCTTCCCTCCTCTCCTCTTCTACGCATGCATGCCGTGACTGCATATTTCACCATTGCTTTGCTCGATTTGGTGCTCGCGCGATCGTGTTTGTTGCTTGATCGTATTCAAACGTGTTTGCATGTCTGATCGACGATCATGGATTCATGGTACGGCTTAGGATTATCCGATTATGTCTCTTTGCCTTGGCACACGATAAGCAGAAGTTTCCAATTATGTCAACCAAATCATCGATCGTGGCATGCCTCTCGTATCGTACGTCGATCGGAATGGAAGTGCTATAGGATTATTGGAGCTACCCGGCCTAAGATTTCAGGCGGCACAACACGTACCGTAACTCAGACGATGGTGACATGAGATTAGACTGGATTTCACCGAGGATACAAAAATGCCAGACTACGTGTTGCTCTCTCTGTAGTTTACCCTTTCAATCGCCGTCACGGTCTTGTTTTCTACTGGGAGGCTGAGGCACGTCGCTCTCTCTCACGCGCTAGTCGGAGACACATTCGCACGACGTACGTAGTATCCGCGCAGACATTACCAAACCCACTTGTCATTTGTGGATCACAATGCAAGTTGACCCTAGATTAAAGTACAGGGTACCAATCAAATGAATTTAGCTGGGGGATTTTGTCCAATATAAAATGGAATCCCACTTCTCTTGGAGCCGTTTGACTTTCAGTAGGCTAACTTACAATGGTGTGTTTATGTTATTCATGGCTCCCTATATTAAAAGTGGTAAAAATCTATTTTGATGTTCATGGCTCAACTAGTGGCAAAGTGTAAGTTCAGCTTCTCAACTGTATGCTACATATTTTTATTCTCCACTCAAGTTTGAATACCGTCTAGAGATATATTTTCCCGCAAAGTCTAATAGGTGAAAAGCAAAGGAGAAGAAAGAAAACAAATTTTTATATAAAGTTTATTTATGAAACTCGGCTAATTTCAAGAAAAACAGGGAGAACAGATTTGAAATTCATAACATTTAGCAAAATGTAAGCCAGGCAATGCAAAAAAAAAAACTCAAAAAATATACATAGCTGGATTCTTGAATGAAAATTGTATACTCCCTCTAGCTTGGTAAAAAGGCTTACATTGTGAAACAGAGGGAGTAGAACATTTGGAGAAAGCCAAAAAAATTGAAAGGAAAATCTTTTTTCTTTCAAAATTTCTTTTTTTTGGCTTGAAATGTTCCAGAAAATTATGAATAAGAATTTCCTTTCTAATTTTATATTTATCGAAATTCATGTATTTTCTGTAATATTTATGAATATTTTTATTTTCTTAAATATTTGTTTAATCTTATGTACCATTTATGCAATTTTGAAATATTTGTAAAATAATATTGGAAGATGTTTTCAAGTAGGGGCGGAGCTAGCACAACAGAGGTGGGGTCAGCTGACCCAATGAAATTAGATAAAACTTTCAGTGATCTACGATTTATCAAAGATCAGTTAGCGTTGAACCCTTGACTAGTATGTAAATGTGACCCCATTGAAGATTTTGGCTAGAAAAAGGAGGTTTTTCTATTTTTCTACATTCATATTTTTCTAGAATATTTATGAATTTCTGCTATTCTTAAATTTTTTTTAGTCTTATGTAATAACATTTATGTCATTTTGAAATATTTGTATGTAAAATTATGTTGGAGATGTTCATGGCTCTATGTTACAGAAGATGTTCTGAACTAGGGGAGGATCTAGCACAACAGAGCTGGGGACAGCTGATGACCCAGTGAAATTAGATAAAACTTTCAGTAATCTACGACTTATCAAAGATCAGTTAGTGTTGAACCCTTGTACTAGTATGTAAATAATGTGACCCCATTGAAGATTTTGGCTAGCTTTGCGGCTGCTCTTTTCTGGGCTTTCAGCTAAGAACAACTGTATAAGTACAGCTATCAGAAATGTACCAACAAACTTTTAGAAGGATGGATTGATGTTTTTCTTTACAAAAAGCATAAGTAACCTATGAATTGATTTGGTTTTGTGTGCGTGCAGAAACGGGCCAGCGTGCCCAAGTTCGGCGCTTGGGACGGCGACAATGCGGGGTACACGGTCTACTTCGAGAAGGTGCGCGAGAACAAGGGCGCCACCGCGCCGCCGCTCCATCGCCCCTTCAACCCCAACGACCCCGAGGAGGACGCTCCCCCGCGGCTGATCACCACCCCAACCGCCTCCAACAGGCCGGTCAGCTCCAGAGGCG
This sequence comes from Avena eriantha, assembly GCA_910589775.1. NCBI lineage: Eukaryota > Viridiplantae > Streptophyta > Magnoliopsida > Poales > Poaceae > Avena > Avena eriantha. Next base: position 50,985,559 of record OU342744.1, on the reverse strand, counting down.
GCCACCGCGCGACGCAGCAGCAGCAGCAGCACCACCACCACCACCACCACCACCACCACCGGGCCGGGAGCAGCAGCAGCGTGGCGTCCCAGCCGGTCGGCTTCCAGAGCAAGTTCGCGCCGCCGCCACAGTACTACCAACGGCCGCAACCGAGCCTTCAGTACCACGCCCCCGCCGGGCAGCACGGCGGCGACCATGGCCACCACTACCGCCCGGCCAGTCAGCACGGAGGCGACCACGGCCAGCACAACCGTCCGGCCGGTCACCAGAAGCCGCATGAGACCAGGCAGCAGCAGAAGCCGGCGCGCGTCCAGGTGAGCGCCTAGCTCGCTCGCCTGCTGGCCGCGCCCTACTTAAGTCGCTTGGTGAGTCGTGACTCGTGTTGACGATGGATGCATGCAGGGGGCGCGGCCGAGGACGGTGGCGGTGCCAAAGTTCGGGGCGTGGGACGAGCAGAGCGCGGCGGCGCAGGGGTTCACTGTACAGTTCGAGAGGGTGAAGCGGGACAGGGAGGTGGCCCGGGGCGCGCCGATCCCGCGCCGCCGCATGCCGTCGCCGGAGAGCTACGCGCACGCCAGGCGCTCCCGGCACGCACCCACCCCGTTCTATTCGAAGGTACTCACTCCACACGATCACAAAACACGAATTAATCTCAATCTCGGTCGTGGTTTCGATCCGTTCCCCTGAGCTGAAGTAACGTCCTCCGTGCAGATGTTCGGGTGCTTCCTCCAACACCCTCACACCAGAGACTGACCGAGCACGACGATGTAGTACAGTATATCTCAAGTTCTGAAGGAGACCCCGATGTACCTTGCTCATGTGGCCGTGGCATCGGGCAGAGGCTGTACGTGTGTCTCTTGGTGTCGATGTCGTTTTCTCTCTGCGGGCCTTGAGAGGCCGCTATATTCGTTCTTCTCCCCCCCTCTCGCTCACTCTTGCATTCGGTTGCCTTTTGCAAGGTGGTTCTTTTGTACGTACGGTGGGCTCTGTGTATAATTATGTGCATATTATTGCTCTATTGTTTACATGGGATAATCCGCATTATGTTCGATTTTGAAGGTTACTTTGATTAGCATTGTTATGTAACGATCCTAGCTAGCGCAACACACCGAATAGCCATAATTCTCACGAGTTAGCCGTGATATAGATCCTAATAATTAGTTATGCTATCAACTGAGCTAAGTAAGATATTAGTGAATAACTAGTTGTAACTACCTCGGACCCTACGCTCTAAGTTCAATCCTGGATGAACCAAAAGTGGTTAAAATAGTACAGCGGGGCCCCAGGGGCCACCCACGTGTAGACCCGTCGGCCGTCCTAACCACTTCCAAGAACATCGGGACAAGAGCGAGCTGCGTAGGCAACACGCAAAGAGATCAAATACATACACAAGTGAGCATGTATGCAAGCTACCTTACGACAGTTCTCAGAGCCATACCATCTAAAAGAAAAAGAAATATTGCAACGCCATACGGCAAGATCCAAAAATTCTAGATATAGATAATAGTATAGGATAGCTCCTCATACATCAATCGACAGAGTATCAAGCGGAAGCAGGAAACAAGATCCGAGTACAGACAAGAAGCAAATCGGCATAAGATGCCACATAACTAAGCACATCCCGCCCACAGATCTCGTGGATCCCCATTCCCGGAATCTCTACACCGAGTGATCGTTGCCAACATCATCTGTCTCCTCCACCCAGTATCCATCTTGCGAATACACCTGTTCATCTGAATCAAACAATTTATCGTGTGAGACCCTAGGGGTACTTAGCAAGTCTTTATGCCTCTAAAGGGGACATATACCTGGGGTGACGCAATTGCAGCAAAAGATAATAACTAAAAAGCCTATAGATACTCGCTAACCATCCGCCTAACCAATGATAGACGGATGTCTGTTAATTAAGAACAATAGTTATAACAGTATAAGTAACATATCCATCCTCTCGCTTACCAACGAGAAACCAGACGAACAACCCATCCGTTGGCAGTTTTATTACTCATTCCATGAATATTGCACTATTTACTAGTCAGATCTTTAGTCAAATTAAAGTCGGTACTTTAGTTATACTTGTCTATGATCGAGAAACTGTGTTCCAAGTCGTCCATAACCGCGGACACGGCTTTCAGAAAGATTTACCCTGCAGGGGTGCACAAATAGCAACACACACTCGATCAACCTCGGAAAAACCAACTCAAAACCCAACGAGGCATTCACGACAAAGCGATCACAGGATTCATAAAATATTTCAAAGGGACACCCCATTAAGCTACCCACAACGAAGTTGGCCGGCTCCGAGACGGACCCAAGGTTTGCGTCAATGGCTGTAAACGACTGGGAACCCGAAAATGTGACTGGGCTTGTCGATACCGCGAAAACACTCCGCAATCCTAAATAGTACAAGTGCTCCACGCATAATCTTAATTAAACAGTAAAGCATGACATAAATACAGGATAGTAAGAAAGCCCCAAACTACTTTGTGGCCTCAAGAAATAGAAATGAATCAAGCTGTGGCTCAGGGGGGTTCATAAGGCCTCCCGGATGTGGATAGTGCGAATAATCAAGAAACAGGAATCAAGTACTCGGGGTCCTACGGGACACAAGTGGACATAAAAACCAAATGACAGATATTGCTCACCGGTGCCTCTTTCATTAGTTATCCCATTACTACTCAGGTTAAGTTGTTTAGGTACCTCGTTATCCATCAGACACTCACATACCCTACACATGCTATTCTACGACTCGCATGGCTCAAACAACTCCTGTAGTAATGGCTCATGGGATGGAGGGACAAGCTCGGTGGGGTTTAAAAGTAAAGGCTGTGCAGTACTTGGGATTCAATTTAATGCAATCGCGACTCAATGATACAAGAATAAGAGAGAGGCAATAGGTACTATATATGCAAGCATGTGGTAGTGCTTGCCTGGCAGCTCAGTTGAAGCGGGAGATGGATCTGGGTAGTACTCCTGGGATTCCTGATATTTCCCCTGCTCGGCGTCTATTCAAAAGAAAAACCAAACAAACAAGGGCCAACATAAATAAAGTGCACAAGCATATAAATAAAATACGACAAGCGAACAAGCATGCCATAATGAATGATGCACAAATTACATGGCAATAAAATAGCATAGCAAGGGTGAGGTGTGGGGACAAGAATAAATCATTTTATTAATTATTTGGTCAAGTTTTAATGCCATAAACAGTTCTGATTTTTAATAATGACATGATGCATGCTTCAATTCGTATCATGGAATGCATAATCCGAACGGGCTCGTCGCGCTGATCGATTTAGACATCTTATTTGTCAAATTTGGAGTTATAGAATTAAAGTTATTAATTAGTTAAGAAAATGCATTTTTGTTGCAATTAAACAATTTCGAAAATTTAAAATAGCCAAACATTAATTTGGATGGTATATTTGAATTCCTCACATTTTTCTGATTCAAAAACATATATTATTTGTATTATTTGGATTTATCAAATGAAAGTTATAAATTTCTGCATTTAAAATCATATTGAACAAATTCTGAAATTACTTTTATTAAATGAAAAAGTTCATAGACTTTTTGCACCGAGGCCTAGCTGACCCTAGCCGCTGACGTGTGGGCCAGCGCTGAGTCAGCGGCAGCTGACGCAGCAACCGCGTGGGACTTTTCTCACACCGGGGCAATGTACCCATAGGCACCGACGTGTGGGCCAACGACTGCAGGTCCACCTAACGCGTAGGCCAACGGGGTTGCGACAGCTGGCCGGGGAGGGACCTGCGCGTGCTCCACCCAGAACTGGAGGGGGTTTACTGCAAAAGGCCCGATCGGATCTGACGAAACTGAATTTTTCAGAGGTAAAACAGCCAGCTTGTCTGGTTTTCCGACGACGATGGCGAGCAAACCGTCGGGAATTTTGCGACGCTGGAAAAACGTCGGGAATTTGGCGAGCCAACGTTGGACTACAACTTTGGTGTTTGGAGCTTCATCGACGGAGGCCTGCATCGGACGGGGCAAGGAGAAGAACAGAGGGGATCTAGCGGTTTAAAACTGACGAAAAGTTTTCAGAAAACGGCTGAGATCGGGCTTGTTTTCGAGGTCCATTCCGAGCGAATGGGTGAACCAAACTAGGCGTGCAGCGGCTCGTTGGATAGAGGACAGATAGAAGCACAAGTTAATGCAAGATTTAAACAAAACGGTTGGTTGTGCGCTCATCTTGGACTCGAAGAACAGGCGTTGCTCGTAGGCACGTGTGTATGTCGGACAACAACAGCGCGACTTGCGGGCAAGCTTGCGAACGCTTTGCTGGAAGTGCGACGGTGCGTTGGAAAGAGGAAGGTTCAGCCTACAACTTTGGTTCAGGATTCACGAACGGATATGGATTGTGGGGACGGCTATGTCTCGATGAACAGCAACAACAGAAAACAGGAGTTGGTGCTCTCGCGGTGGCGACTGCACGCAGCGGCGCGCCCGTTGGCGGAGCACAGCGAGAGAGGGAGGGTGGTGTTGTCTGGGCATGAGAGGAGCTCACCGGGACGTTGCCTAGCGATCCGAGCTTGCTAGAGCGGAGGCGAACTCGAGAGGTACTCGCAGACCGGTTGCTTCTGGTTGTCACGGTCATGGTGGCGGCGCTGCTGCTCCGGCAAACTTCCGGCGCGTCTCCTGGTTCGGGGTGATGGTGAGGAGGGTGGCAAAGGTTCCTAGACTCCGAGCCTCCCTCTTGCATGGCTCCAACCGCCTCCAATCGATCTGGTCAGAGCTAGGGTTTAGACGGGTATGAAGGTGGCCATGGCCTCTTGCCTGTTGGAGGGGAAGAAAGCTGAGACCAGGTTGCAGGATCTCGATCCCGATCTGCAGGTAGGTGGGAAGGGGCGGCCAAGGCTGGCTTGCGTGCCTTGCTTTCTTTAAGCAGCAGATAGGGAGGGGCACGAGCGGGGCGTGGTTGTTGTCCTTGCTCGGTGGGCACTCACATGGGCGCGAGGGAAGGAGAGAAACAGGGCTCCCGGGTCGATCACGCTGTCCACTGCTGGTAATGGTTCAAACGGACCTGGAGAAGGGAGGGGTCGGGTGGCACCAGGTTGCAAGGAAGGTCGGCTGCAGGCCGGTTCAGAAAACAATTACAACAGTTTTCATATTAAGAGAGAGAGGCCTAAGGCAGCGACGCACGTGTAGCTAGGCTGATCAGAACATGCACCAGGAAGTTTAGTTCAGCTAGCTTAGAAGTGTAGTTGATCGCATGTGTGTGTGTGTGTGTGAAGAAAGGTGTACGTGTTTGTAAGCATGGGGGTGTATCATGCATGAGTATGTGTGTAGTCATATGCTATCAGATGTGTGTGCGGTTGTAGGACTGCCTACTCTTGGATAGGAAGGTGAAAGGATTTAGTTTAGGTTTGTTTGCTTTCATTTGGTTTAAATCAAAACTCTTGCTTGCTTTATTTAAATCTAAACAAACATCTCAAATAATTCCAAAATCAAAAGATAGAGTGGGAGATGCACTAGTAGTGCATGGGCCATGCAATGTAGAAGGCCATGTGATCATATGTAAGATAAAAGAAGATCCATAACCTTCATACATGAGCTAGATTTTGAAATAACAAAAGATAACAATGCTCCCATATAAAGTATGGTTGGAATGTAAATAGATGGTATCAAGTGAAAACTAATGTTAAACTAGTAGATGGAAGGAGAGGAAGAGATATGCCCTCAAATCACTTTAGGCATTTGCAAAATATCAAAAACCAACTACAATGTATCAAGAGGCAAATGCAATTAATAAGAATACTAATGCATATGAGAGAAGAACCAAATTAAAAGGGGTTTTTATATGATGCTCAAATGCAATGTGGTATGGTGACATGAGCATGATATAATTATGATGCAACAATTATATGTAGGAAGGTAGCATATATATAGACTAGGCTAGTAGCATTGCAATTGTTAGACAATTGGTATGCTACACTAGTGAAATATGTAGAGGTGGTGAAAACCGCAAAAAAGCTGTAGAAGTGGTGATCCTTGCAAAAGCATGTAGAGAAGGTGGTGGAATCTGCAATTTCCTCCGAATAGCTATAATCCTCATGAATTAGCGGAGATACAGATCCGATATAAGAGTTTAGAGTTGTTGGGAAGGATTGAGGAAGAAGTTAGGAGGAAGGAGAGGTACAGCTTTATGCTAATGATCATCGATATCCCTCTCTCGCGTCTCTCTGCATTACATGGACACGGTCCCTTGCACAGTTGTCACCACTCGTTCAGCCCCTTCTTGGGCTTGGGCTTTAATAGGCTCGCACTTGGTCATGGTCAGTTCTTGAGCTGTGACATTCCCCTCTCTTTGAGTCGTAGTTTTTCCCCAAGCTGCAGCATTTGGAAACTCCAGCAGCAATGATTCTTGTTCTCCCAGGTAAGCAAAAAATGAGGTAATCCAGTCCACTACACCCGAATCACAGGAACCAGTTTGTTGCCAGAGACAATGTGTTTAGTATCTATTACTTGAAGTGGTTGTGGTTCTATATCCATTTGTGAGAACTGAGAAGGCATGTTTGGTTGTGATAAAGTGTTTGCTAGCAAAGCTTTCTTCAGCAGCAAAACATGCACCACTGGGTGAATTGAACTGACCGCAAGTAATCGAAGTTTGTTGTAAGCCATCGCTCCCACTCATTGTAGCACCGTATAGGGACCAAAGAATTTGTAGCTCAATTTTTCGATCGTGTGACAAGCAACCGAGGTTTGCACATATGGCTGAAGCTTCAGATAAACCTAGTCACCCACTACAAATTGACGTTCCACACGGTTCTTATCAGCTTGACTTTTTATACGTTGTTATTCTTGCAACAAATTCTGCTGAATCAGATGCTTCATATCCTCTCTTTTCATTAACAAAGTTGCCAGGTCAGGTACTGTATCAGATTTGGCATGCTGAATATCAAAATGTTTTGACTTATGACCATACATTACCTCAAATGGTGATTTTCCTAGTGCTGAATGAAAGGTGGTATTGTATCAAAACTGAGCCAAGAAAAGCCACTTAGACCACCGAGAAGGACATGCTTGAGTCATATATCGCAAGTATGTTTCCATGCATTAATTCAACCGCTCTGTTTGGCCATCATTCTGTGGATGGTAACCAGAACTCATGTTGAGAGTAGTGTCAGTGAGAGTGAACAATTGTTGCCACAGAGCGCTTGTGGAGATCTTGCCTCTGTCAGAGCTAATGACATCAGGAAACCCATGTAACTTATAAACATTATCCACATAAAATTAAGCAACTGTGAGAGCAGTGTAAGGATGCATCACCAATCGTATGAAATTACCATACTATGTTAATTTGTCAATTATAACTAGAATAGTGTCGTGTGTACCATATTTGGGTAACCCTTCCACAAAATCTAAACTGACCATCTCCCAAGCTCTAGTTGGAATGGGCAATGGTTGTAACAACCCTGGTTTTTCTTGTTGGCACATAGCATAATGGTCCACATGTGATTTAACATCTTGATTCACATTTAACTAGGAGAACAAGGCTTTGACTTTGTTATAAGTTGTAGTCAATCCACTATGCCCTCTAATACCACTATCATGCAGTTCTAGCATAATAGCTTGTTTTCCTTGAGTCTGGTTGCCTAACCAAATTTTTTCTTGATACTTGATAACCCCATCATGCAATGAATATCCTTTAGCATCACGACTTGCCAAACTTAGCTAGGATAATAACTCTTTAGCATGTAGATTAGTGGGATAACTCCTAGTAACAATTTCCAGCCACTTGGGTCTGCTACTAGACAAAGCATGTAACCCTTCCTCTTGGGGACATCTGGACAAAGCATCTGCAGCTGCATTAGTTGTTCCTTGTTTGTATTTAACTTGATACCGTATCCCCAAAAGTTTGCAGAATGCTTTATGTTGATGGAATTTGTCAACTCTTGTTCCTCTAGGTGAATTAAACTCTTATGATCAGTGTATATGTCAAACTTCTTATGTTGAAGATATTGTTTCCATTTCTCCATCACAATGATCAAAGCTAAACACTCATTATCATATATAGAGAGTTCTTACGACCTTGGACTCAAAGATTTGCTCAAGAAGGCAATATGATGACCTTGATGTGATAACACAACACCTATTCCTACACCTGAAGCATCAGTATGAATATCAAATGCCATTTAGAAATCTGGTAATGCCAAGACAGGAGCACTTATGAGGGCTTGTTTAAGAGCTTGGAATGTTTTTTCTGTGAGAGAGGACCAGGTATATTGGTCATTTTTTCAACAATTTAGTGAGTGGTCTGTAGATGGTTCCATATTGAGGTATAAATTTCATGTAATAACCAGCTAGCCCCAAAAATGCCCTCACATGCTTAAATGTAGTAGGAGTTGGCCAAGAAGCTAAGACATGAATCTTTGTTGGGTCTATAACAACACCTTGGGCACTGATTATGTGACCCAAACATTCCAGTTTCGTTTGTGCAAATGAACATTTGGACTGCTTCACAAAGAATTTGTGTTCTAAAAGTACATGAAAGACTTGGTGCAATAATTCTTTGTGTTGTTTAAGATTGTTTGTGTAGGGCAAGATATCATCCATGAAAATGAGGACTCCTTTTCTGAGTAAATGAGCAAAGGTCATATTCATTGCTGACTGAAATGTGGAAGAGGCATTACTTAGCCCAAAGGACATGACCTTGAATTCCCAATGTCCATGATGAGTCTTAAAAGCAGGCTTAAACTCTTCTCCCTCAGCCAATCTGCTTTGATGGTACCCACTTATGTGATCCAACTTAGTGAAGTATGTGGCTCTAGCTAACTCATCAAGGAGCTCATCCACTATGGAAAGTGGATATGTGTTCTTCACAGTAAGAGCATTTAAATATCTATAATCCACATACATTCTCCACCCTCCATTATTTTACTTGACTAGAATAACTGGAGAGTCATAAGAGCTATGACTAGGTTGGATGACTACCTTTTTAGCATCTCAGCAATTTGTTGTTCCAACTCATTTTTCTGTGTGGGTGCATATCTGTATGGTCTCCTCTGAACTGACACAATTTGATGTATGAGAGGTATTTGATAATTGAATGCCCTCTGAGATGGTAGCCATGTAGGTTCTTGGAATAATTCTTTATTCTGTTGTATCACTGATACATTGCAAATGTAGCTATAATTTTTGATGTTCCATGCTTAGTTTTATCTACTTTCTTGTGTTTTGTCCACACTTTGGAGCACTTTTCATATGATTTCTTGGACTAACCTATTAACAAGAGCCATAGTGCCAGCTGCCTATTTTCTGCTGCTTTTGGTTCTAGGAAAGTCAGAAAATAAATATTCTCTGAATTGGATAGGACAAAAGCCAAAAATTCTATTTCACCAGAAGACTCCCGGAGCTAGAATATAAGACGGAGTGGGGCTGGGGCCCAGCCACACCACCTGGCCGGCGAGCTGGGCCTGGCCATGCCAGGGGGTGGTCTGGCCGCCCCAGACACCCCCTCGGTCTCCCTCTTCACCTATAAGAAGCCTTCTGACCAAAAAACTCAGGGGAGGGTCAACGTTTTCCCAGAAGGAGTTCCGCTCCGCTGCCACCACCAGATTCCACGAAACAGCACCAGAAACTCCGTTCTGGCACCCTGCCGGGACGGGAAATTGGAGGAGATCATCGCCATCATCATCACCATCGCTTCTCCATCGACCATCCATGTTTCCCCATCTATGAGTGAGTAATCCCCCGCTGTAGGCTATGGGGATGGTAGGGATTGGATGAGATCGTTCATGTAATGGCATCAGATTGTTAGGGCATGGTGCCTAGTATCTTCTATTAGTGCTTTATGACTTTGCTGCGACTTGTTATGCTTAATGCTTGTCACTAGGGCCCGAGTGCCATGATTTCAGATCTAAACATGTTATTGATTCATTATGATAGTATTTTTTATGGTCTTATCTACAAGTTGTATACACATGTTGTTATCCGGAACCAATGGCCCCGAAGTGACAGAATTCGGGATAACCGGAGGGAGTGGCTTTGATGTGAGGATCACATGTGTTCACGTAGTGTTAATGGTTTCCTCCGGTGCTCTATTAAAAGGAGCACCTTAATTTCCAGTAGTTCCCTTCAGGCCCCACTGCAAACGGGCTGGCAGGACAAAAGATGTTGTGCAAGTTCTCTTTGCGAGCACGTATGACTATATATTGAACACATGCCTAGGATTATCTAGTACTTGGATGCTTTATCTTATTTATCTGCAATTGCCCTATGTTCTGATTGCTATGTGAATTGTCTTGTCCATGCAACGCCCGTCCATCCATCCATATGCCTACCGCACTCGAATCCTACTGTTTACTGCTATTGTTACTACTGTCTTTGCTTTACTACCGCTGTTACTTTATTATTGCTACTACAAAATTGTTGCTACTGATAAACTGCTGTGAGCAAGATTGTTTCCAGGTGCAGCTGAATTGACAACTCAGTTGTTAAGGCTTATAAATATTCTTTGGCTCCCCTTGTGTCGAATCAATAAATTGGGTTTCACTTCCCTCGAAAATACTGTGATACACCCCCTATACTTGTGGGTCATCAAGACTATTTTCTGGCGCCGTTGCCGGGGACCATAGCTTTATTTATCAAGTTCACTTGGATTCTCTATTGTTCGCTGATATCCATCCATCATGGGTAAGTCTCGTGATGGCAAGGTTCCTATTTTACCATCCACTACAAGAAGAGGTACGGTTGTGAACACCTCTATTGCTCTTGATTCACCATCTGTTATGAGTAAGCTCGTTACACCACCACATACACATGCTACACACACTGCTACTACTGCTGAATCTGAAAATTTTGATGCTTATGATGCTGCTTCTACTGTGCTTGATAAGAGTGGTTCATTAGGTCCTTTCCTAGATGCTACGATTGCTAGAACTATAGATGGAAATACTGAAACTCCTAATGAAGACACTACCACACCTGTTAGTTCTCTTGAGTCTAGTAAAAGTTATGATATTGAAGATGGTTATGTTGAGATGACCGATGAATTTATTAAAGAATGTAAAAACACCCATGATAGGAGCCCTGCTAAGAGTCTCCTTGAGAGGCGTACTATTAGACCCAAATTGTCTCCTATTGCTAAGTTTGCTGCTTCTCCCATAAACATTATAGATAAAGATTATGATTTCTCTCTCGATCTATCTTACATAGCTATTGTTGAGAAAGAACCTTTTTGTGGGACTAAGAATGAAAGTGCGGTAGCACATATGAATGAGCTTTCTACCATGAGTGGCTTGTTTTCTGATGATATTAAGAAGTGTACTTACTTTGTTGCTAAGATTTTCCCTTTCTCACTGAAAGGAGAAGCTAAAACTTCGTTTAGTAATTTACCTCCTAGATCTATTGATAGCCCTGATTGCTTGATTAGTACTTTCCTGCAGAAATATTTTCCTCCTAGTGCTAGACATGCTATTTTGTAGGAACATTTTGATTTTAAATAGGGAGAAAAAGAGATAATACCCGAATCTTGGGCAAGGTTTTGTGCTTTGATTCATGCACAAGCTGGAAGTCCATTACCTAAGAATGAGCTTCTTGATATATTTTATAATGGACTAACCAAAGAATCTAGGACATACCTAGATAGTTGTGCTGATTGTGTTTTCAGGAATAGGACTCCTAAGGAAGCTGAGGAATTAATGGCTAAAATAAGTAAGAACTATGAAGATTGGACTCCTCCTAAACAAGCTATACCTGAAGTAATTATACCCGAACCTACTATTTTGGTGCCTATTCCAACATCAAAGAAGAGGGGAGTTATTGAATTAAATGATGAAGTGATGAAGGAAGCTAAGAAATGTCTTAAGGAAAAGGGAATTAAAGCTGCAGATGTCAAGAATTTACCTCCTATAGAAGAATTATGTAAGCCTATTCCCTACTCATCCACTATTGAGGTACACTCTCCCCAACACTTTGATGAAGGTGATATCCCTTATTCTAAACCTCCTGATCAATGCTTAGAAGAATTCGATATTTTTATTGTTAAGCAAGATAATTTTAATAAAAGGGTGCAAAATCATCTAATGGAAAACACTAGAGCTATTGTTGAGTTGAAAGATATTGTGGAAAGAACCTCTAATGATGTTAAAATGATTGTTAAACACTTTCAAATGGTTCAAACTCAAATAGATCAACTCGTTAAAGTGCAAAAAGACTTGCTAGTTAATGCTGCTAAAGAAAAACATGCTTATGAAATTAGAACTAGAAGTGGTGCTGCTACCCAGGATCCTCTTTATCCTGAGGGGCATCCCAAAATAATTGAGCAAGATTCTCAACAAGCTAAAAATAGTGGCTCTACTCATAAGAAAAGGAAAAAAGAAACATAAAACTATTGTAGAACCCTCTGAACCTGCTATAGATCCTAATAGTATATCTATCTCTGATGCTGAAACTGAAAGTGGTAATGAAGAAAATGAAGTTCCTAATGAAGAAAAAGTTGAAGAAGAACCTGAAGACCACACTAAGAATACTAAATACACTAAAGAAGATTTTATTGCTAAGAAACATGGTAGTGAAAGAGAACCTTGGGTCCAAAAACCTATGCCTTTCCCTGATAAGAAACACAAGTCAAAGGAAGATGAACACTATAATAAGTTTTGTGAGTGGATGAAACCTTTATTCTTGCAAATTCCTTTGACTGGTGCTATTAAATTGCCTCCTTACTCAAAGTATATGAAGGATATTGTCTCAAATAAAAGGAAGATCCCTAATGAAGAAATTTCTACTTTGCTTGCTAATTATTCCTTTAATGGTAAGGTTCCTAAGAAACTTGGAGACCCAGGGATTCCAACTATCCCTTGCTCTATTAAGAACAGTTATGTTAGAACTGCTTTGTGTGATTTGGGAGCTGGAGTTAGTGTTATGCCTTTCTCTCTCTATAAGAGGCTTCAACTAGAAAAAATAATACCAACTATATATCTTTGCAAATGGCTGATAAATCTACCACTATTCAAGTTGGTATATGTGAGGATGTACCTGTTCAAGTGGCTCATAATTGCTTGATATTAACTGATTTTGTTGTGCTTGAAATGCCTGAAGATGATAATATGTCTATTATTCTTGTGAGACCTTTTCTTAATACTATAGGAGCTGTTATTAATTGTAATCAAGGAAAGGTGACTTTCAGTGTTAATGACAATGAACATACTGTCTATTTCCCCAAGAAGATTGAAAGGACTTATGGTTTGAATTCAATTGAACATGTTGAGGGCATTCAAGTTGGAGAAATATATTGTCCCATACCAAGAGAAAAATTTGAAACTTTTATGATTGGGACCATTCCTATCAAGGTTGAGGTAACATAATCATTAGTGGGATACAAATTTTTGCCTCATATGGAATTGTTTTGGTAACAAGTCCTGATCAACCTTGTTAACAAAAGGATTTCATTGAACAAAACAATATTTTCACCGTGATTATCTCCGCTTACTTCTATTCTATCCATTTTAGTTTTATCTTATGCCTAAAATAAAGGTATTAAAGAAAAGTACTTATTGGAAGATAACCCAAAAGGTTTAGATGAGTCTTGGAAGTTATTACTTCAGTAATAACTGCTCCTTATCCTTTTTTTCTTTTTGTGCCAAGAGTAACCTCTAATGAGAGAGAAGTAATGATTGGAAACGTTGTTGTCCCGAAATAGATTTCTGTGCTTCACCGTAAAAATTCGTGTAAAATCTATGAATGTCTTTTTGAGGCGTAAAGTTTTGTGCTCCTGCCCCAGGTTGTTATCTAACTTTTGTTAGTTCAACACTTTTTGATTTGAGCAACAGAAGGTCTTCGAAAAAATTCATCTTTACCTGCTGGTTTGTTTTGACAGATTTCTGCCATTTTCTGCATTTGCTTCTTGTTAGTTCCTTCTTGAGTTCCTTTGGGGAGTTGAGCTTTTTGAGGGAAGTGCTAAAGTAGCTAGTGTTCTAATGGAAGTTTATTTGGTGCTAGAACTGAACTTTGAGACTTATTTATCTTAAGTGCACTAATGTTGCTAATGAGATTATGTGATGTTTTGTATGAAGGAAAAATTTCAGGTGTATGGAAGGAATGAGTAATGAGATGAATGATGGACTAAAACTCAAGCTTAGGGATGCTACGCGTGTCACCCCAAGAAATATCTAAGAAGTACAAGCGTCAAAGCTTGGGGATGCCCAAGGCATCCCCTTCTTCATTAATAAAAATCCCAGGTTTCTTCCGAACGCTTCATTTTTATTGTTTCATGCACAGTTGTATTGTTCTTGGAGCGTCTTCTTTTTCGTTTTTGTTTTTTTAGTTTTCTTGGTTTTCTTAGTTTTCTGAATAAGTTGGTTGGACCCCCTCTTTCATGCATTGGTGTTCAAATAGTTTGGTTTGGGTTGGTTTGGAAAAGAGTAGGAAAGCTCATGCTTAAGTGGTAAAGAGAGCTTGTTTTTGACTGTGGCCTATGCTTTGTCATGCCATGCTTGATATTGTTTTAACTTTATGCTTAGTATTCTTTGTTGTAGCATGACTTGTTATAAACAATTGAGATTGCTTAATGTGCCTTGGAAGAATCATGTGTTGTTTTAGCATATTAAAGCATAGTATTGTGGTATTCTCCTTTGATGCTTTATTTGGGTTGACTTGGCACATGCTCACACCATGTTATGACTATACCAAGTCACCATAAGCCTTTATGATTCTTTAGTTTTCAACTTGTAGTATCACTTTATGCTTTGATCAATGATGTTTTGTCGCTCTGCATGATTATGGCCATTATTGCTCTCTCGTTTGTCGCTCTCTTACTATTGCTAGCCTTCACTTTCACTGAGTATGTTTTACTCATGTTTCCAACTTCCTAAAACCAAATATTGCCAAAGTGTCCACCATACCTACCTATTAGCATCATTTGCTACTTCCGTGCATATTCAATATGCCTTGTTTTCTTCCGAATAAAATGTTTGCTTCTTATGAGAAATTTAGTTAGTAAAGCTCTCACAAACTTGATGGCACACTTTATTTTCTTGCATTTAATAAACCTGAACCATTGTGTCCTTCTTTGTTACGTATATGCTTGCGCTTTATAAGTTGAAGTTAGCAGAACCATGTATCATGGGGAACGCTTTCAACATTGCATTGGTACTTAGTACCTCGTTGATATCATATTCTTTTGCTTATGGATCCCGGCGGTGTGAAATAAAAGTGGAACTTGTAAGACCATGGAGTTTGTATGTATATTAGAGAAATGCCTGGGCCGCTAGCCTAAGCCATGCCTAATCATGGTGGAAACTTGCAGCATAACCATAATGAGCATTCTATGAAGCATCCTCAATAAAAATCTATGCACATAGTAAATAAAAAGATCGCTGAGATGCTCATTGTCTGCGTGCCTTGTCATTTTGATTATGGGATAGCTCCTATATCATGTGAAAGGTGTACCCCGTTGGCGGTTCTCTATGATACGTATATACTTACAATGACAAGAGCTTACTCGTGACTGAAGTTGAGTAGCATGAGGATCGGTCTTTGTAAGTAAGGGGCATGAGACTTTGATTTATAACTTGACAAGCATATCCTCTTAGTTGTGTCACTTTAACCTTAACCATTTAAAGAGGCTTATGATAGGGGCAATGAGAGCTCAAAGCTAATGAGTACCATACTTTCAGCATTTGGAAGCCTTTCAAACTTTTCAAAACCTATTCATTTCCTTGTTGAGTCTCCACACATTCTATGAGCACTTTCTTGAGAGCATAGTGGTCATTCTTAGTTCTATGTGCATTGTCCCAAGACTTTTTGATTGATGCATACCTTGATATTGTTTGTTTTAAACTATTTGTATCTAGTCACTCTTGTAAACTTTGAAGATGTCCTATGCATTTATGTTTGCTACTCTATGAGGGACAAGCTGAATGCCACTATGTTATGTTTTCTTTATGTGAAACAAACAAACGTCTTGCAAAGCATTGTTATTCATGAATCTTTTGTTTGTACCTTTTCATGTTGCAACATAGTTTCTATGTCTTATTGCTAGAAATTTGTCTTTCATGTTATGATTGAAGTACTATGATCCCAGCTTTGAATGTTTTACAAATACTTTGATCAAGTTTATGATGGTGCATGTCACCTCAAAAATTATTCTTTCTTTTTATCACTTACCTACTCGAGGACGAGCAGGGGTTAAGCTTGGGGATGTTGATACATTGCAAATGTATCTATAATTTTTGATGTTCCATGCTTGGTTTTATCTACTTTCTTGTGTTTTGTCCACACTTTGGAGCACTTTTCATATGATTTATTGGACTAACCTATTAACAAGAGCCACAGTACCAGCTGCCTGTTTTCTGCTGTTTTTGGTTCCAGGAAAGTCATAAAATGAATATTCTCGGAATTGGACGGGACAAAAGCCAAAAATCCTATTTCACCAAAAGACTCCCGGAGCCAGAATATGAGACGGAGTGGGGCTGGGGCCCAGCCACACCACCTAGCCGCGTGGGCTGGGCCTGGCCGCGCCAGGGGGTGGTATGGCCGCCCTAGACACCCCCTCGGTCTCCCTCTTCGCCTATAAGAAGCCTTCTGACCTAAAAACTCAGAGGGGTTCGACGTTTTTCTAGAAGGAGTTCCGCTCCACCGCCACCACCAGATTCCATGAAACAGCACCAGAAACTCCGTTCTGGCACCCTGCCGGGACGGGGAATTGGAGGAGATCATCGCCATCATCATCACCATCGCTTCTCCATTGACCATTCCATGTTTCCCCCATCTATGAGTGAGTAATCCCCCGCTGTAGGCTATGGGGATGGTAGGGATTGGATGAGATCGTTCATGTAATGGCATCATATTGTTAGGGCATGGTGCCTAGTATCTTCTATTAGTGCTTTATGACTTTGTTGCGACTTGTTATGCTTAATTATTATCACTAGGGCCCGAGTGCCATGATTTCAGATCTGAACATGTTATTGATTCATTATGATAGTATTGTTTATGGTCTTATCTGCAAGTTGTATACACACGTTGTTGTCCGGAACCAATGGCCCCGAAGTGACAGAAATCGGGATAACCGAAGGGAATGGCTTTGATGTGAGGATCAGATGTGTTCACGGAGTGTTAATGCTTAGCTCCGGTGCTCTATTAAAAGGAGCACCTTAATTGCCAGTAGTTCCCTTGAGGCCCTACTGCAAACGGGCTGGCAGGACAAAAGATGTTGTGCAAGTTCTCGTTGCGAGCACGTATGACTATATATGGAACACATGCCTAGGATTATCTAGTACTTGGATGCTTTATCTTATTTATCTGCAATTGCCCTATGTTCTGATTGCTATGTGAATTGTCTTGTCCATGCAACGCCCGTCCATCCATCCCTATGCCTACTGCACTCGAATCCTATTGTTTACTGCTATTGTTACTACTGTCTTTAGTTTACTACTGTTGTTACTTTATTATTGCTACTACAAAACTGTTGCTACAGATAAACTGTTGTGAGCAAGATTGTTTCCAAGTGCAGCTAAATTGACAACTCAATTGTTAAGGCTTATAAATATTCTTTGGCTCCCCTTGTGTCGAATCAATAAATTGGGTTTCACTTCCCTCGAAAATACTGCGATACACCCCCTATACTTGTGGGTCATCAATCACTTGTTGACTAATGACATGAATATGAGAACCAGTGATGCTATTATCTTGTGGGACCAGAGTGACCAATTGAGCTACTGCACCCTCCTCAATAAGCTGATACATCTCATGTGTAGAAATAGATGGACAATAAGAATTATTTGCATTAATTCCTCTTAATGTAATTCTTTATTCCACATGAAGGAATCTCATCTTCTTGCATTTACACTCAGCAAACATCTTGCCATCATTGCAGGTATCTAGCCAGTCCATCCCTAATATAAGGTCATATCACTTGATAGGTAATACTCTGACTTGTGTAGAAATTTTTGTATGTTGGACTCCCCACTGCAAGGAAGCATTACCTTCAGCACTAGTGAACTTAGTGACATATGCAATAGTGACCTTTACAGTGTAAATCTATCATTGGCAACTATATTTTTTGTACTAAATCCTTGTTGATGAAATTCCAGCTTCCATAATCAATCAGTATCAACACTTGAAATTTACCAATATGTCCTAAGAGTCCCATAGTCTTTTTTCTAGTTGTTCCTTCGGCAGTAGCTACAGACAAACTGTAACATCCCATCATTAGAGCTTAGAAATAAGCTAAGATGAGGTATGTGCATTGCATTCATGCATAGAAAATCTGGATAATTTTTGCGCTTTTAAATAAAACTTGTCAAAGTGATTGAAGCTTCTCTTAACTTGGTGGAACTGAAGTAGATCATCAAGTTGACTGCGATAAGTTTCAATATGACCTTTTCTAAAGCCTTGTCTTTGGGTAATATACTTTGATCTAAGGGTAGATCAAATGTAATAAAACTAAGTCACAACACACTACTTAATAAGGAGTACTTGATTTTCTAGTGATCATTACATGGTATTCCATACCACAACTCAAGGATGAATACTTAATATTCTAAAGATGATATCAAGGTATTATCTACCACAAACCCTAAATACCAAGTCAAGTATATAACTTACGTAAAAGAAACTCATAATTAAATCTTGAAACACTTGTTTGCCATAGGTATTCCTACCATGGGTATCATGGTAGTTCTTAAACATTAATTCTTATCACAAATAGAGTAGAAAGGGAAGTCAAGCTAAGACCATCCATCACATACCATTAGTGTCATGTTAATAGATGACAATCCTATTTAACCAAGTTCTAGTGTCTATTGATCATCAATGTGTGTGATCAATTCTTGACCTAGCACTTATTAACTCTTAGCCTTTGACCTATTATATTAACCTTCCAAAGACCTTAAGTAAATTAATATGAAGGAGAAACTAGTTATGGTAGAGTGTGCCATCATCAATGGAATGTGATCCTTAGTGGAGATCAAACCATTTGATGTTGGAGGAGTTAACTCTCTCCCGAGTTAACTAGAAGATGTATTTAAACCCAAGAGTTTAGATAGTAATTATGGAGCCATTAGAAAGATGGAAGTATTAGAGTATCCAGTGATAATCTTCTTAAGCCAACTAGGTATAAACCTAAAGTAAGTTTCCTTAACAAGATAAGTATTATAGAGAGACTAGTACAAGTCTACTACTTAGTGGATAGATGATAGATCTTGATTAGACAATTAGAAACCTAAGATTAGCATGATTAAAGGATGGTGGTCATTATTCTCAAGTGATTCTCAAGTCACTTGAGAATAGATGACCAGCTGATGAAGAAGAGTTGTGAGAATATCACATTAGGCAAAACCTTAATAAGAGGAATCATCTCACTTGATCATGAGAAGTCAAGCTAGATTATGGTGAAGTATATAACATGAGTATATGGAGTAGTTGGAGGCATAGTAGTTTAACCAAGCTAGTACAAGAACAAACTTGTATTATGGGAGTAGTACCATGCCTACTCTAGAGGATTGATATCCCTGGTTATATATAGTGAGTATTGTAGTCTTGCAACCTTGGTAGCAGTTGCAAGATGGAAGTAATGGATGGAGTTAGAAGTAGCTACATTGATGGATTCATCAAGGGTAGTTTAGCAATGGAAGTTATATAGATACTAGGAGAAGAATGGAGAATGAGTATTGTTGAAGTGGTATGACCATGTCATCATATGATGATGGATATGGTGGAGTCAGATGATTGTCTTATTTAGGAAGATGAGATCTTTGTGAATAAGATAAGAGAGATTTAAATAGAGTATATTTAGGAAAGGAATTCCTTATCTCAAGATAAGATTAGTGAGGTATTAAGGTAGGAGTGCTCGAGAAACCTTTAACCAATAGTATATCAAGCCATGACAAGAACCATGTCTACCTCTTTGTTCAAAACCCTAAAACCAAATTGATAGTAGAACCATTTCCTATTCCTAGGTAACCATTGAACAATACTCTTGGACAAATAAAGCTTCCAAGAGATAATTAGAGAACCAGAAGAGTGTTTATGGAGGGAAGCTTTGTCCACCTTATTGTCTTAAACCCTAATAGAAACCTAGAATAATAGAACTATCAGGATCACATTAAGAAGTAATTCCAATATCTCACTCTAAGTTGAGATATCAAATCTACTCATATATTTAGAAGTAGTATTCCTAAACCTTGATCCTTATCCATATTCATAATAGAATATGAGTCTATTAAAACCTTCCTAAAACTAAGGGCAGTTATTTGGAAGTGAACAATTACATTAATGATTGTTGTTCATGCTTCTTGACTTCACCAAGGTTGTCCATGGTAATCCTAAACACTATAAATCAAGGAGGATTTGAATGAGAGAAATCCCCAAATATGGAGAACCATGAAAATCAAATCATCATATTAAGAACCACAAGGTTTAATACCTTATAATGAATATTTATAATTCCTTCAAGAAGTTAAGTTTTAATAAGATTTTATACATATAAATATCCATCTTAAACCATCACCATTACATTCTTTTAGTGGAAGTGAAAGTCATTTTAAAAGATCTTATTATAAAGAGTAAATTACTAAAACCCTAGTCCTTATTAATATTTCCTAATGTAAAGAACTTTTCATATAATTATGAATATTTTTAATGCACAATAAGAAATGAACAGATGAGGGTCATATTTTCTTTACACAATAATATTCAGGGCCTACAAAATCTTTGGATATTTAAAACCTTGGAGAAAGTCATATTTGAAATGGTTTGTAAACAAATAGAAAAAACAGAAAACAGAATGTCAAAATAGAAAAAGAAAACACAGCACCGTAGTACAGGCCCACGGCCTAGGTCGTCCTTGCGCTAACTGTCGCCGCGTGCACTCTCCAGAGTGTCCCGCTCACTTCGCTATGGCCCAACACCAGCCCAACTAGTTCTCCTCTATGACTGACATGTCGGGCATCGTCAGGGACCGTGGGTTGAGAAGTAAATCAATCCAGGGGGTTCTCTGCAAATATCCTCGTCGTCTTCCCGTGCATCACAAGCAGCTCACTGGAGCACCTCGTCGTCGCTCGATGCCGTCGTCAATGTCAGCTGTGTGCCGTGATACTCACCGTCGATGCCTGGAGGGGATAAGAAGGCCACCGTGACGCTTTGTTTGTCCTCATCCTTAATTCCTCTCTCTCTTCCTCTCTGTGCCGCGAGGGGCCAAAACCCTAGATCGCCGGAGCTCACTGTCCTCGACGTCTCCGACCACCCTAGGTCCAATGGGGGGCACCCTCGTGCTCGCCGTACTCTTCTCGTTCTACCTATATAGGCCACGGAAGCCAGAGAGCCCCTAGTCGAGCCAATCAAAACATCACCTCCGCCGCCAGTCACCGGCGATCACCAGCGACTCCGATCTCGCCTCTCCTCGCTGACACCTCTGCGAGCTTCCTGGTGAGTCACTGATTTTCTCGGTACCTCCCACGTCGTTTCTGGTGCCCTAAATCGCCCGGTCGCCGGGGGCCTT
The DNA here is from genome assembly GCA_910589775.1 of Avena eriantha. Taxonomy (NCBI): domain Eukaryota; kingdom Viridiplantae; phylum Streptophyta; class Magnoliopsida; order Poales; family Poaceae; genus Avena; species Avena eriantha. The sequence continues at coordinate 50,964,108 of OU342744.1, read as the reverse complement.
CGATCTCCGCGGCAGTTGCTCGCCGTGGGGGTGGTTCCTGTGACCATTCCCGGGCGGCGCCGCCACTATTAGGTTCCCCATCGCGCCCTCTTTCCAACGAACTTAACCACAGCCGCGCTTGCCCGATCGACATATCGATCATCGATCTGTGATGAACATCTCTGGATGATGTCATGATGACATCATGCTCACGTCACTCCTGGCCACGTCAGCTAGTTTGACTAGTCCATGCCTAGGTGAGTGCCGATGTGGTCTTGACCCCACTGGTCAGTGACCTAGGGTAGATGTAGTCTCGGTACAAAATATATTCCCTATTTAGTAAGTAGTTAAAATAGTATAAATTCAAATATAAATAATTTCCAGAAATTTAATAAAATGCTTAAATCTTATTAATTGAATATCTTTTGTTTTATAATTCAGAAAAATGTATACAATATATCAAAAAGCTCAGAAAAATAAACTCTATAATACAAACCTATTATCATATTTTATTTTCCAACTTAAATAAGATAATAATTGTTATTAGTAAATAACCTATTAGGAATAAATCTTAAATAAATATATTCTATTATTTAAAATTTATAAAAATAAGTTTAATATATCAAAATTCTTAGAAAAACAAAATATAATTTTATAAACTTATTTTGTACATCTTTGTGTCACTTAACTCAATATTTATTATTTATTTAGTATTTATAAAGTAATAAAACTTATAAAAATCATATCTTATTAATTAAAAATCATAAAAATACCTATAATATACCAAAATGGTCATAAAAATAAAAAACACACATTAAAAATATCATCTTGCACATTTGAAGTAAAATAAAGGTAAAAGTATAATAAGTCTTAATTAAAACTATTTTTATATCTTAATGGATTAAAAATACAAAAAACCTTTACTTTACCTTTAACATTGATTGCTCAAAGTCTAGAAAAATGAATAACAAGTTCCATTAATGTTTAAATGAAGTTAAATAGATCTAACCATGTTAAGATGTAATTACTAAGACTACCATTCGAAGTAATTGTATTTCATTTCTTAAAAAGATTTTATCAACTATAAAACCATCTAAAATAGTGTATTGCTTGTATTGAGGATTCTCCTCATCTATAAAATCATCAAGCTATTATCCATTAATTCTTTTACCAATTTAGGAATCCACCTAAAGAATTAAATCAAGTTTTTAAGTAATTCTAGTAATACCCTATCCATGCTTATAAAATATAAGCATTAATAAGAAAGTAATTCTATCCACTTATAATTTTAATAAAACACCACGTCATTCAAGAAAATTTATTTATACTCTACCTTTGTGGAATGTCAAGCAGTAAACCATCTACAATGTGATGCCTCATCCAACACTTGTAAATCTCCATTACTTTGTTGTGATTGTTTCTCTTTTAATAATCATGATTAATAAGAAAATCTTAAAGTGTTAGCTTTAAGTTTAACTGCTTTTCCTTTGTAAAAGTAACATTTTCCTCAAAAGTTATTCTTTAAAGAAACATTAAAAGTGGTCATTAAGCATTTTTATAAAATCTCTAATTTACTAATAATCTTGCTTAAGAACTCTTCTAGATACCATGCCCTAGTTGAGTGCTTTAGTATTGTATGCTACTTGTTGTGTGTACGTAATTGTTTCACACACTCTCATAAGCCTTAATAAGAAGCACAAGTGTGAAGTTGGTATAAAAGTGAAAAACATTCTAAAGATATCACCACAAGTTTCCAAACCATAGATTTGATACGATTATTCCAAAATTTCGTGTTTATCAAATTGCATTATATTACTTATGCATAATTGTATCTTGCTTCTTTAAACATTAGTCCTTACCGGACCAATGATGTTATTTACAGAATTTGGATCTTCTAATATCTTGAAGACCGTGAGTGCATAATCTTGCAATCACAAAAGGCAAGTTCACACTTACTCATGTCCTTTGATTATTTTTTATCAAATGCTTGTAGCTCAAATGTTGTCATCACCTACATTTCAAAAAGGTCAGAAAATACTATTTTCATAATAATATGATTATGGATTATTTACCAAGTGGTAATAATCTATTGATACAGTTCCAGTGGTAAAGGAACATAATATCAAGGACTTAGTCAACCAATGTCGCCAGTGATTCTAGCGTCGTATATTACGTGTTAACCATGAGATTTGGAATGGGATGGGGAAGTCAGCTGTATCTTCTTCCTCTCGCATGGATCCGGATGCGCGGGTCATGGCTGTTATCACTCGTCGCATGCATTAATTGGTAATTCGTAGAGGATATGCAGCATAAGGGTGGGAACCCTCAATGTCCCATGATAGTTCTGGCATCTGACGGTCTGTACTAACCATTGTCGTAATTTAAGATGTGGGCATGGCGTACACGAAGGGGACATGCGAGGTCGCGAAGGGGGCAGTGATTGGCTTGGATCTTAGACTGGGCCCCACACCAAGGAAGTGTGGACGAGAATGCAACTTGGATGTACAACAAGGCTAAGGTCTCTCATGGGAAAAGTGATGCACCTCTGTAAAGTGTAAGAACTGTGAAACGTTACTCCCTATTTCGGGAAGGAGCTACGACCATGGCAAGAAAGGAACCCCACGAAGGTTCTAGTTAACCTGTGAAGGCTATCAGATATAGTTTTCAGAATAAAAGCAACCTTTGAAGAAATGTTTACGAAAACCTGCATTGTCTACGACCTTTGGTATGTAGCTGTAGAGATAGTGCATCATACACTCCCTTTTAGTGAACTTTTTGAGTATTCTCGTACTCAACCGTACCTTCTTATCCCTTGCTAGGTTCTAAGCCATTGAAGACGACGTCAACATCAATTTCTGCTCAAGAAACCATCATCAGCAGCTCAAGTTCTTCAATAAAGTCAAATAAGCTCAAGTTCTTCAATAAAGTCAAATAAGTCAACATATACATCAACTGAAGCAAAGGCGAAGATCTTGATTAGATAGGACTAGATACTCTAGCCATAAGACCTACTTCTGTAGAGCATTGCATTAGTAGCAATTGCAAGCCAGATAGTTTAGATACTAGTGTTGTTAGCCAGATAGTTCTGAGTTATTATTTATGGTTCTTCTTTGTAAGAAGTTGATTTTATTCTTCTTTAACCTAGAGTGTTCTCTGGATCTTTTGTAAAGAGTCGAGTTGTAATCTATAGTCATCTCTTGGACCTGCTGTGTTTCTGTTGTACCATTCTGAGGGATGTAATACTAGTGAACGGTGTTTTATTGGTGTTATGTCAACGACTATAGTGTACTACATCATGCAGTGGTATGCTGGGTCACCGCACAAACTCATAGCCTAATGAGTTTCAGAATCACTGCTTTTTGAGTATTGTTGGTTTGCCTCAGTGTTGCTGTTGTTGGTACCACTATCCAACTCTAAGGGAGCCAAAATTTCACTAGAACAGCCAACTCCACTTGCTTTGGGCATTTGTGTATGTCCATATTTGCCACCACATTTCAAACACTCCCCGTTGGCCCTTCTCTGGGCTTTTAATGTGTCAAACTTAGATGATGCTGGTGCAGGTCCAGAGTTGATAATGTTTGGTTTAGTAGGTATAGGGCTTAATTTATCATGACCAGCTCTATTATGCCACTTTTTGTGTCCATAAGTGTTCTTCCGGAAATCAAGTGCAATCAGGTGCATGAGCTTCCTGCAAGAGTGCCAAGGATATGGTAGCATCAATCGTTCTAGGTTTATGCAAAATGATAACAGTTCTAATATCTTTCCTTAGTCCTATGACATACTTTGCTACAAAGAAGGCATCATCTAACCCTAGATTATTAGCTAATAATTGATGTTGTAATTTCTCAAACTATTTCGAGTAACTCTCCACATCATGTTGCTTCATAATAGTTAAGGTTCTACTCATATCAGTATAATATAAATCCTTAGCAAAAAATTTACACACAGCTACACACAAATGAGCCCATCCGTTGATATATGTTGTGCTTCATAAGTTTGTAACCACAAGGCTATTGAACCATGGAAATGCAGGGTGGCATAATTCACTTTGTACTCTTTGGGAACATGGAACATGTCAAAGCATTTTTCAGCCTTTTCTTTTCACATATTTTTGGGTCATTACCATAAAATTTGGGGGAATTGGTTTTTGGCTTGAAAATATTATGTATGTGGTTGTCCCTACCCTCTCCCCCTTATGAAATTGAACATGAGTAGAAGCACATGGATCAAAGGAGACTCTAAGAAGTGTAAACACACCATTGAACAGAGAATGCTCTGAAGTAGTGCCCTAGGGTTCATTATCACCACGGTGCCCATCAGGGCTAGAGGAGGTACCTAGTGTCGTTGTGATGTTGCTTTCAACTAATGTAATCCGAGTGCCCATCCTCAACATTTGAGTCTCAATACGATCCACCTTTTTAACGACATTATCTTACGACTTCAGTAGTCTCAATGTTGTGACTCCTAGCTCCTTGCAGCTGATAACTTTTTGCTTTGTTGTCTCTGCTGCAAAGGACAAACCAACAAATATGCTAACCATTTGTTCTGACGGGTCCTCCACTGAGAGGGCCATGGAAGCGAGCTCATGCTCAACTGCTAAGACCCACACCATTAAGGTTGGAGGGCATGCCGTGATGAAGCTCTTCTGTCACCAAGGTGTACCACCACCTGGCTAACGAGTACTGGGCAAGGACTTTCCTCTACAGTTAACCAAAAATACTCCACCAGAACCACGCCGAAATGACCGATCCGATAGGAATTTTACCGGGCACTAGATCTGCACCAGGAACCTTCGTCTTTGTCGAATCCATGGACGATAGACACCGCCGTCGATTCAAACCACCGCCCGCACAATCCAATTGACTAGATCACTGCTCACCGACTCCGCAAGCACCAACCGGATTGGGGATTTTATGGGAGATCCAAACACAACCAAGCTATACCTGATTCGTCTCCAACGCTCCAACCACTCGTCGATTTTTTTTCATTTGTTGGAATTTTTTACCACTCTCACCGATCAAAAGGATCCAGGTATCAATTGTAATGATCCTAGATAGCGGCAACATACCGAATAACCATAATTCTCAAGAATTAGTGGAGATACATATCTGATATAAGAGTTCAGAGTTGTTGGGAAGGAATAAGGAAGAATTCTAGAGGAATGAGAGATTCAACTTTACGCTAATGATCATTGATATCCCTCTCTCGCCTCTCTCCGCATTATGGTCATGGTCCCTTGCACAGTTGTTACCACTCATTCAACCCTTTCTTGGCATTGGGCTTTAATGGACTTGAGCTTGATCATTATCAGGTCTTGGGCCGTGACATGTCATTCCCAAAAGATGTAGAAACTAAAACATATCATGGCATGTTGTGGCTGCCAAAAAATATGTCATATAAATAAATCCGTTCTTTTGTGATATGTACTCGAGCATAAATTTTTCTAGTGATAAAAATATAGTTTGCACAAATAAAACCCTTTGGTTTTATTCATACAAATCATATTACATCTGCAAAAATTCGTAAAGATTAAAATGATCCCCAAGGAAATATAATTTACAGATGTGCTCCACTTCTCTACCGAAAATTCGTTAGCGGTTCAACAACTTTTTTTCAAAATGGGGAGCGAAGCCCCGGCCTGTGATCAAGCGATGCACACAATCTTTATTCATTGTTAGAACCATAGTGTATGGCAAAAGACATTACAAGGTCATACAAACCGGATCCGCCAAAACAAAACACCGAGCAAAAATGATAGCCGTATCGCCAGCCCCTCGACGAGATATATCAAACACCTAACTACCTCTTTTGACCCCGCCCCACGGTCATTCGTAGAGACTCACCAAGAGAAGCTGAAGTGTAGCATGGTGATTTGAACTCATGCAAAAGGAGCCTCGGATCTGCCCAGCCTATCCATAGAGCGGCGCGCACGCACAGGCTCTGGATGTTGCCGCTTTACTATATTTCACCAAACCGTGTTCAGCTTGTAGATCGATGCATAGACTCTCGCCACACCATCCACCGACATCACCATGGTGCCAAGTAGCACCACCTCCCTGCGCGCTAGCCACTCCACCTCTTGTGCCTCTTACATCCAGCACTGCTCCACAGACGATGCTTCCAAGAGAGACCGCAACACCGCAGCGCTGCCATCACCCGACCCGATGATCTTAGGATTTCTCCTGGAGCAGGACGAGTGAGGTCGAAACTAGTTGCACGGCGATGCTTCATCAAGGACACGGCGTGGTAACGCCGCTATCGCCCGCCAATCGACACGGTTTTCACCAATACCTTCCCGCCTCGCAGCAGCCTAGACGAGATGACGGATCTCGGGGTCTATTAACGTAGGCTGACCATATCACCGACGAAGAAGATGACCACCACCACCACCAAGCCCATAGCCTCTACCCTAGGCATCCTCATGATGAAGCAGTCCCCAGATAGCCTCCGCACGACTTCACCGGTCGACGATGAAGACGGCTAAATTTGGAGAAGGACGATCCTAATACCAACCAAGATCAACCACCTTCGCCTCCAGCCAGCCCCGCCACCTACAGATCTGTCGGCGTCGCACACCGGCCGCCGCTGCTTCGTCCTCGTCGCCAGAGATTAACAACTGTATCATCCACTCCAATCACGGACCACGGACGGATCACAGATGCGGACAGAGATAATGTACTACAACAAACAAATGCAACATGCTTTCTTTTACACAAAAAGTGCAACATGCTTTGATTTGCACGTGGTAAAAAAAGAGCTTACCTCCAAAATCAGAACATATTGTTTCAGATCTAACAGCACTTTAATGCAGATAGAAATTTGCATTCGGAACGTCGGAGAAGAATAGGTTGTTCAGACTACTAGCCACCGTGGTATAAAGAAATTATAGTTATAGCATAGTCCTGCTATCATGTATATAATATTAGTGTATGATACTATCTCTATAGTACATGGTATCATATGATAGTATCATATTGTACTATATTTAATGATTTGTAAAATCTCAATACAAAATTATATACAAGATTTATTTGCATGACGATTTTCTAGTTTTACGTGCTATGATATGGTATCTACCTATGATATTCTAACTATCTCTTTCTTCATTAATTATTGTGCCACATCATTTTTTGTCAACATGGCATGCATACCACTAGTCACAATGGGGAGTATCATATAATACTATCATGTATATGATACTCTCCACAATGCATAGTATCATATAGTATCACAGTCTTAGTATATTTATTATTTTTTAGAATCTCAATGCAAAATTATGTACAAGATTCATTTAGAATTAGTTTTTCTAGTACTACGTGCTGTGATACCATATCTACCTATGATACCAACACAATCTTTTTCATCATTAATTAACATGTCACGTAAGAATTTTACCAACATGGCATGCATGATACTACCTATGATACCTTCATTGGGCTAGTATAATATTAGCAATGATACTCTTACTTACTAGGACCCTTAGGTGAGGTGAGTACAGTAATTAATGGCCAGCGAATATTACGTCCGTGGAGTTATAAAGTAGTAATTGATTCATCACTTCCAGTTTCCCATGTCCCAACTCAGAAAGAGAAATAGAGAAAAAAGATAATTTCAAATTCAAAACTCAATGCTGGTCAAAGAGTTACTCCCTCCTTTTCAAATTACTCCGCAGGCGCGCTTATGTAGGTGGGCTAATACTCTCTTATTTTTCATTAAAAAAATCCTGCAATTTTTGAAATAGATAGTATAAAATGTGTACTACGTATTTTGATGAAAAATAAGAGAGAACTAGTCTATCTAGGTAAGCGTGCGCGCGGAATAATTTGAAACAGAGGGAGTAACTTACACAGGTGGTCGCAAAGGTGCCATTGTACAGTGTAGCACCAAAGCTGCAACCTACAACAACCTACAAATTAAATTACAAACTTCCATAATTAACTCGAGGGCATGAGGCCGATGACAACATTACGCTACCGAAAAATTATTTTTTGGTGAGTATTCTGCACTTTGCCGAGTACATTTTCCCTTGCACTTAGGGTGGTGACTATGACTACCAACCAAACCACCCATATTCCTTGCACTTAGGGCATCTCCACTGGGCTGACCCATTTCGGACATGTGAGGTGTCCGAATCAGTCCATTTAGGTCGGTCTGCGGACCCAAAACGAGTCTTTTTTAGCCCGGTCAGTTTGGGGTGTGGGGTGCCGCCAGCGGGCCGACCCATTTGACCGGTCCGACCTGCATCGTCATCATCATTAGTGGTGGTAACGATGATCAATGTCTCGTTGGCCGTCGCCAGCTTACTTCCCGCCCAGCCGGTCGGAAAACTAATTCCTGCCAAGGTTTTCCGGTGCGCGGCAAAGTCAGGCGTGTGCGACAACGTTTCGGTTCCTGCCCCTCTGTGTAGCTATATAGATAGCCAGCGTGGAGAGGGGGACAACCAAACCCAAAGCCGCCCACATACCAACAATGCCTACCCGCAAGATCACCACCTGGGCAAGGATCGACCAGCTGGCTCACCGCCGCTACCCTAAGGAGGACGAGCCGGCCTTCGTTGCCTTGCTGGAGCGAGAGGAGGCGGTGGTGGCGGTGGCGGAGGAGCTGGCGGCGATTGCAGCGGAGGCGTCACATGACGTGGAGGTTGCGCTCGAGGTTAACGCCGCGCTAAACGCGGTGCACCTTGCCGTTGACACGTGTCACGGGGCGGCCACGGAGATGCTAGTGGCGGCTCGGGCATCGCATGAGGAGGTGGTCGCGGGGGAGGATGCGGCCGCGGCGGTCATGGAGGAGTCCTTCGCCCACACGGTCGTCATGAGCGATGATGACACCTGGTTGGAGGACCTTGGCGACGAGGTCACTGTGCCGGACGTTAGCGTCGAGCAGTGAGTTCTGCTCGCCTCCTTCGCCACCAACAAGCGTGACGTCTGAGGCCGCGCCTTCATGGTGGCCAAGCGGGAGGTCATGGAGGTTATCCTCGAGGCCAGGGTGGATAGACATTCTGCTGTTGCATGTGTGACCTAGGCCACGGAGGAGGCCGCGGTGGAGGACACGGCGGAGGTGGAGCAGCTGCCACGGGAGGAAATATGGAGGACACGCCGGCGGAGGCGAAGGCCGTGGAGGCCATGGAGGAGGAGGCGAAGGAGGACGATGCTGATGAGGACTACCCACTGGTGGCCTACACTTTCGCCCAGGCCGAGGCAGATGCAGCGGAGGCGGCGTCCGAGACGAGCGTGCACTGGAACGCCGAGATGTAGTGGGCGCTCGCGCAGCGCCGCCGGAGGGAGGAGCCCGGGATGAGGAACTAGCCGCAGCATAGCGCCGAGTGGAGTTGGCTCTGCACGTCCATGTAGTGATCCATCACACCACTTCATGATATAGTGTGCAAGTCATTGACATAATACTCACGGAACACCATTCCACGAATATTACAATCAATAGAGTAGTACAATAGAAACATCGCATATCCAAGGCATAACTATAATATTATATCCCAGATCTTTATAGAAGATCTTCGGGAACTCCATGACACAATGAGCTTGTCAAGTAAGTTCTTGTTCACACCAAAATCTAGAAAGAACAACTAGCAGACTAGTCTAGCACTACATCTATCTCGATGACTAATGGCTGACTATTGCTTCGTTAGCAATGTCCTTATGGTATGATATTTACCATGGATATTGGGTTCCCCTCTATGTTTTGTTTTATCTCCACTATCACTAGTTCTAGTATCTGACTCTGTTGTATTACCTCCAGCTCTTCATAGGGTAGTTCCTACGTCTTCAAGTACCACTGTTGCAGTCCCGTTATTAACTTTGCAACCTAAGTAAGAGTTAAGGAGGATAGATTGATGATGAGCGTACTAATCAAGTTTTATGGTGGTTGTTTGATGCACTATCTTTACTGCCGTGGATCAGAGATCCTAGGCTCATGCAAGTTTTCGAACTTGGTTTTTTGGAAAAAGGTAAGTTTTATTTAGAAAGCTATGTCCGTCAGTCTTTACGGTTTGTGAGAATTTCATGGATTTATTTTCCTCGCTGCAACCATAGTTCTTTCCTGAAACAGTGAGTATCATGACACGTTTATAGACTCTCGAGAGGTGTGCTAATTTATCCACAAACGTCTTTAGCCTTGTTACATAACCGGGAAATATTCTCGTCCAGACTTCCTTGGTCTGAGGTCCAGTATGAAAACTAGCTAATCACTAGTCTCTCCGCGACCCCTCTTCCTACTCTTTGTAACAGGTTTCAGTCACGAGACCTACACCTAATTACCCTCCCTTCTAATATACTCATTTGTTATCCTAAAACACAGGATATGGACGTCACCGGCTCCCACTCATTTCTATTCCCCGCAAGGAACAACAACCCAACAAAGCATACAAGGACAAATGGAAAGAATAAGGTCTAGCTGACTTGCTCGTCCCATTCTGGAATCTGTGGTTAGTGCTTTTTATATGGTGCTTCGAATCACTGACTACATTTGTTGTTAAGTCCTAATTTTCCGGGTATAATGGAATCTCCACCATATGGATTCCTAACCATATACTCCAATGCATAATTCCATTGCCCACCAATTCGTATTTCGTTTCATTTGTAAAATTGTATTTTGCTTTTAATGCAGGGATAGATTTTTTGAAAAGGGTTTTTGTAAAAATAACTCAAAGGACATACAAGATTGCACTTGCAAATAGTATGCAAGCCTGGTCTTGTAAGATTTATAAATAATGAACTTGTCTCCTAGTTGGAGGTTATGCAATCAACGTCTTCTAGTCGTCCTAAGATTCAGATAACATCTTTGGTCCGGTAAGAAATAATGTTTTAGAGATTGCCAATATCATATGAATGCTAAATAAAATATCGTTCCCTCCCCCCATTTTATATTCTTACGATGTATATGGAAGTCTCTTCCTTTAAGTATAAACTACTCGAAGAACACACTTGGAACAAAAGGATAGATATTGGTTGATATCATTTGGTGATATAGGATTTGGGTATTATGGTGTCAAAGGAATGTTTAGGGTTTACACAAGTGTAGAGGTACACTTGTATAACAATCGATATGTGAAGTGTTTGGATGCTCCTCTGGTAGGGCGAGCAACGCCGACAAGCCTAGCTCCGACCAGAGGAGCATGAGCACCGAGAAGACGAACCCTAGAACTTGGATCTGGTCGCCTCGATCCACCACTACACATCCAGGCATAAGGCCCACTACCGGCAAAAAGCCAAAATAACCTAAGCTAGCTACTCCGGCGCCGCTCCCCGTCCAACTCCAGCCGACTATTCCGGTGGAGAGGACCCATGAGAGGCCCGGTCTCTAGTGGCTGACTCTCAGGTACTGTAGAGGCGTCTGGGAGGAGGAGGGGAAAGAAACCCTCAAAGGATCTCTCTTTAAAATGGCAAAAGCGGGTTCTACAGGTATTTTTCATGTGCTTTGGTATGCTCAGGGCCTAAAGTGTGGTTCAAAAACCTGGAGAGGATCCACGTCATGCGCTTGGGGCTTTCTTAGCGTGAGTACAACATTGTAAGAATCGACGCTTCTAGTGGAACAATGCAATTCATGTGAGAAAGTCATGCAACCATAACTTTCGAGGGTCATGGCTTCCCAATAGTAATAGCGAAAAATCCCATGTTCTCTTATCTGAAAGCATTATAAAACCACTGGAGCTGGCTCTTCCTGCCTCTACATCGGCTAGTATGGCGTGGGGGAACCGTGCCATTCAGGAGATCACGGTTCGTGCTATATAATGGGATATTTGGGGAAACCAATATATTAGATGTGCTCGTCTGTCAACTAACAATGCATCAGTTTGGGGAAGGTTCTTAGTCGTGTCCCACACATGCCTACACCGCATCATTGGATATATTTCAAGACCATTAATTGGCAATTTAATTCTCAGTGCATGTGCATGTAATTAGTTGTGGGGATGGATGGTTTTAGTGGAAGAGTGGAAAACAACATTGAGAAGTAAGATGAAGATATCTTTTGTCTTTTGACACATCTGAATCTAACCGATGTCTTAGAGCAGTATCAATTTATAGCTCCTTTCCTTGCCATTGGGCAGATACATACGACGAGAATGAAATGGTACTAGATGGCAAATCATGCATACTGTGATATTTGGAGAAACTACTTTAGCTTTTGGAAATCATGTAGGTTGGCTATCTGTTCCTACATCATGTGGAAGGTCAAAGTGCTTCAGAACTATTTTAGCATCCACGCAGGGCATTTTCCCGAGATTCTTGACTAGAGGGAGGAACCAGCAAATCATGTCTATTTATTTTATATAGTACAACCTCGGTTTATACACTCATAAAATGTTTTAGATATTTCAATGTGGGCTACAGATGAACGTACTAGAGGGGAATTCATATTGAAATCTTTGGAGAAATTAGTTTAGCTTTTGGAAACCATGCAGGTTGGTTTATCCGTTCCTACATCAATCAATCGAGTGAAGGGACAGATCGCAGGTGTACCGTTACAGAAATTCCAAAGAGTTGTTGTCTGGATCCCATGGCGTTTCCGAAAAGATGGCGATAGCGCCCTTCTACAACATAAAATATATCTGCAGGCTAATTTAGGAACAGAGGGAGTAATAGTGTGGGAGAATCTGTAGATGCAGCTGCCGTCATGCATGACAATATGTCGCCTCTAGGCTCATCGCACCTACGGAATGCGAGGTCGAAGAGCAGAGAACTTCTGCTGGGACTGGGACGGCCTTGACCCCTTGGGTGTGGCTCAGGGGTTGAACCGTTGAAGCAAGGATGGAGGGAATCAGGTCTACTTATTTTAGTACTCCAAAATGATAGTCTCGGTGGAGAAGTTGGTCCGGCCATCGGTCGCGAGACCTACGCAGGCAGTGACGATAGAGCCTCTCTGCCCCCAGCAGCCTAGTGACGCCGCTCTCTCGCGCGCTATATAATACTCCCACCGCACTCAAAGAGGAAAGCATCAGTCCTCAGTCGTCTCAAGTTCACAGCAAGCCAACGATACTCATCCTCGAAAGTAGAAACCATGTCTGCTGCTCCGATGCGGCGCATGAAGCTGGGCTCGCAGGGGCTGGAGGTGTCCGCGCAGGGCCTGGGCTGCATGGGCATGTCCGGCCGCTACGGCGACCTCAAGCCGGAGGCCGACATGGTGGCGCTCATCCGCCACGCGGTCGACGCCGGTGTCACGCTCCTCGACACCTCCGACGTCTACGGCCCGCACACCAACGAGCTCCTCCTCGGCAAGGCGCTGCGAGGAGGGGCAACCCGGGGCAAGGTGCAGCTCGCCACCAAGTTCGGCATCACGGGCACCTTCGAGGACGTGCGGGGCGACCCGGCGTACGTCCGGGAGGCCTGCGAGGCCAGCCTCGCCCGCCTCGGCGTCGACTGCATCGACCTCTACTACCAGCACCGCATCGACACCGCCGTGCCCATCGAAGCTACGGTCAGTTACTTCCTGCACGGATTCTACTGTTTCACTCCTGAGAAGTGAGGAGACTCCTCTGTTCATCTCCATGAAATAAATAATTTTGTTTTGCTGCAGATGGGTGAACTGAAGAAGCTACTCGAAGAAGGGAAGATAAAGTACATCGGCCTGTCCGAAGCATCGGCGTCGACCATCAGGAGGGCACACGCGGTTCACCCCATTACCGCTGTGCAGCTCGAGTGGTCTCTCTGGTCAAGAGACGTCGAGCAAGATGTCATCCCGACTTGCAGGTATATATCTGCACGAAATGAATCGACTGCCACATCAATTCTGCGATTTCTAGTTAATTAGACACACACCGAACCATAGTACTTACTTTCACTGAGAGGGGAAAAACAATGATTACGAACTGCCCTCTGTTCTGCTAATTTCAGAGAGCTTGGCATTGGAATTGTGGCGTACAGTCCATTAGGCAGAGGGTTCTTGTCTAAAGGGCCTAAACTCGTCGAGACACTACCTGAAGGAGATTTCCGCAAGGTGAATGAAAACCCATGAACCCATTGCTACACTGAACACTGGAAACTTTACCTACATGTTGTCCTTTCTTCTAACCAAATTTTCAAATGCACTTAACTTTCAGACTCTGCCCCGATTCCAACCTGAGAATGTCGAGAAGAACGCCGCAATATTCGAGCGCGTGAGCGCCATGGCTGCCAGGAAAGGATGCACGGCGTCGCAGCTCGCGCTGGCCTGGGTGCACCACCAGGGGAGCGACGTCTGCCCCATTCCCGGCACCACCAGGGTGGAGAACTTCAGCCAGAACGTGGCGGCGCTGTCGGTGAAGCTCACGCCCGAGGAGATGGCTGAGCTAGAGTCGTTTGCTGCCGCGGATGCTGTCCAGGGTGACCGGTACCACGGCAACTATCTCAAGACATGGAAGGACTCCGAGACCCCGCCCATGTCATCCTGGAAGGCTACTTAGCGTTGGTTGATCTGTCAGGTTGTTAACTGAAACAAAAGGCAGAGTTTCTGTACTGTTAACTGAAATAAAAGACAGAGACGTTAAGTTAAAGAGGGCCCACGAACCAACGTTTATGACCCCCTTGTACTCCAACTTACGCGTCCTGATCGGAAACACTAGAACCAACTCGTGGCTCTTGGTCCCCTGTCGCCTGCGTCAGGAGGGGAGCTAGCAACGATTGATCTGACGAGTTCACGATCTGCTACATCTGCTCCCCTACATCCCGAAAACCCTGCCGATCTAGGGAGGCATAGCTCCGGATGGCACCTGCCGGGTTCGGGTCCGGGTCAAGACCCCCCATAACCGCCCCGTGACCCGCCCTGATTATGCCGCCGGGTTGGAAATCCACCAGACCCACGACCCGGCCGGGTATGGGGACCCGATGGGTACCCGCGAAATCAGAGGAGAAGGGGTTGATCTGGGCGACGCTGGAGGTCGCCGGAGCCACTACCCTCCTCGACCAACTCTCTGAAGCGGTCGCCGGAGCCGCTCCCTACTTCATTCTCCATGATCTAGACGGCAACGACGCAATAGGGGAGGGCGGGGGCAGAGAGCGGGGTGGGATCTAGGGGCTGGGTGCCTGGGCCAACTCTAGGCGGTGGCGGTGTCTTGCCGATGGGCGACGCAGCAAGGGAGGTAGCGGCACAGGCGCGCAACACGGGAGGCAGGAGAGGAGAACGAGCGTGATGTGGTCTCGTACTCTCTTCTCGAGTTGGGACTTCCAGAGTGTGGTTTCTGAGAAGAACACACATGCAATGACTCTAGTTGTGGTTCATGAAAAGAACACACATCCAATCACTCTAGATGTGGTTCATGAGAAGAACACACATGCAATGACACTGGTGGATCCATGTGTGGTTTGTGATAGGAACAGACATACAATCACACTAGGTGTGGTTCATGAAAAGAACACACATGCAATGACACTGGTGGATCCATGTATGGTTGATACATTGCAAATGTATCTAGAATTTTTGATGTTCCATGCTTGGTTTTATCTACTTTCTTGTGGTTTGTCCACACTTTGGAGTACTTTTCATATGATTTCTTAGACTAACCTATTAACAAGATGCCACGGTGCCAGTTTCCTATTTTCTGCTGTTTTTGGTTTCAGGAAGTCAGAAAATGAATATTCTCGGAATTGGACGGGACAAAAGCCAAAGTTAATATTTTCCTAGAAGACTCACGGAGCCAGAAGGAGAGTTAAAGAGGGGCAATAGGGTGGCCACACCCCCTTGGCGCGGGCTAGCCCAGGCCACGCCGGGGCATGGTGTGGCCCCCCTAGCTAGCCACCGACCTTGCCTCCTTCGCCTATAAGAGCCTCCCGATACCAAAACCCTAGATAATCAAGCCTCCAGCCACGAAAAGTTCCGCAGCGCTGCCACCACCGAAAAGGAGGTTTGGGGGACAGAAAGTCTCTGTTCCGGCACCCTGCCGGGACGGGGAAGTGCCCCCGGGGCCATCTCCATCGATCTCCACCGCCATCTCCATCACCGTTGCTGATTCCCATGATGAGGAGGGAGTAGTTCTTCCTCGAGACTAAGGGTTCTACCGGTAGGTATGTGTTCATCTCTCTCTCTCTATGCATGATCTTATTGAGATCATGAGCTTGTAATCTATAGATCTACCTTGCTACTCAAGTGCTTTAATAGATCTCTGCTCTCCCCATGTGCGTGAAAGTGACAGCATGCTCACCATGGTGGCACTTAGGCTAGAGATTACAAATACTTGTTATGAGTTATATTTGGAGTTGGATGTTTCTATGAAATTGTGGTGTTTGTTGGAACCATCTAGTGCTCAAGGTGTCAGTGTGGGGTTTTCTAGATGGTAAAGGCTTACTTTGAGGTGTGTTGTTATAGCCCTACCATCGATTAGAGTGTTCAACCGGAGAGTAGTTAAGAGTAGTATCATAAAGAGAAGATATTTATATGAGAGTGTTCACTAGTGAAAGTATGATCCCTAGGCCTTGTTTCTTAGCACTAAAACACCGTTTGCTATTAGATCTGTTACATGTTTGCTTGCTTCCATCTTTATTTCAGTTTTCCTTTAGTCCTTTCCACGCCATCAAGCTATTTTCTAGCACCGTTACCACTTATAATTATCCATACCACTTGCATTTCACTATCTCTTCGCCGAACTAGTGCACCTATACACCTGACAAGTGTATTGGGTGTGTTGGGGACACAAGAGACTTCTTGTATCTTGATTGCAGAGTTGCTTGAGAGGGAATAACTTTGACCACTTCCTCCTTGAGTTTGATAAACCTTGGGTGATCCACTTAAGGGAAAACTTGCTGTTGTTCTACAAACCTCTGCACTCGGAGGCCCAACAACAGTCTACAAGAATAGAAGTGCGTAGACATCAAGCTATTTTCTGGCACCGTTGCCGGGGAGGAAAGGTAAAAGGTATTCACACCGGAGGATTAAAGAAGAAGAACCTCCCACGGCAAACGCCTATTTTCTGGTGTGAGTGCTCGAAGTTATTTCCTTTAGATTCTGCAATTTTGTCTTTTTGTTTCTTGTTTTCACTAGTTAGGCTTAATGGAAAACAACAACAAAATTAGAGAGCTTTATAGTATTTATCTTGAGTTTGGACATGAAGTGTTTGAAGAGAAAATTAAAAAACCTATGGAACTTTATTTGCATGCTAATAGCAATGTTGTTAGTATGAATTCTTTGGACACCATTATTACTAATGCTATGGAAAAGTCTAAGCTTGGGGAAGCTAGTTTTTATGAAAATGATATTTTTAGTCCCCCAAGCATGGAGGAGAAAATTTACTTTGATGACACTATGCCTCCAGTATATGATGATTACAATAATGAGTATGATATTTTCAGTCCACCTACTATTGAGGAGGAAATTAATTATGACTACAATATGCCTCCTATATTTGATGATTATGGTGATGAGAATAATAATGATAACTATTTTGTTCAATTTGCTCCCACTACAATTAATAAGAATGACTATGTTTATGTGGAGAGTATTAATTCTTTTATGCATGTGGCTCATGATAAGAATGTTTTATGTGATAGTTATATTGTTAATTTTATTCATGTTGCTACTGAAAGTTATTATGAGAGAGGGAAACATGGTTTTATGTATCTCAACAATATTAAGTTTCCCCTCTTTATGTTGAAAATTTTGAAGTTGCACTTGTTTTTCTTTCCTATGCTTGTTGCTTTGTGCTTTCATGACTTGTTTATTTACAAGATTCCTATGCATAGGAAGTGGGTTATACTTAAATGTGCTTTAAATTTTCTTCTTGATGCTCTCTTTTACTTCAATTCATATTTTTATGTGAGCATCTTCTCAAACTATCATGCCTAACTTAAAGGCGTTAAAGAAAATTACTTGTTGGGAGATAACCCAAAAGTTTTAGATGAGTCTTGTAAGTTATTACCTCTGTAATAACCTCTCCTTATCCTTTTTATTTTCTTTTTGTGCCAAGAGTAACCTCTAATGAGAGAGAAGTAATGATTGGAAAAGTTGCTGTCCCGAAACAGATTTATGTGCTTCACCGTAAAAATTCGTGTAAAATCTCTGTACGTCCTTTTGTGGCGTGATTTTTCGTACTTATGCCCCAGGTTGTTATCTAACTTTTGTTAGTTCAACACTTTTTGATTTGAGCAACAGAAGGAACTCGAAAAAATTCGTCTTTACCTGCTTTACCTGTTTTGACAGATTTCTGCCATTTTCTGCATTTGCTTCTTGTTGGTTCCTTCTTGAGTTCTTTTGGGAATTTAGCTTTTTGAGGGAAGTGCTACAGTAGCTAGTGTTCTAATGGAAGTTTATTTGGTGTTATAACTGAACCTTAAGACTTATTTATCCTGAGTGCACTAATGTTGCTAATAAAGATTGTGTGAAGTTTTGTATGAAGGAAAAATTTGAGGTGTATGGAAGGAATGAGTAATGAGATTAAGGATGGACTAAAGCTCAAGCTTTGGGATGCCACGCGTGTCACCCCAAGAAACATCCAAGAAGTACAAGCGTCAAATCTTGGGGATGCCCAAGGCATCCCTTCTTCATCAATAAAAATCACAGGTTTCTTCCAAACGCTTCATTTTTACTATTTCATGCACAGTTGTGTTGTTCTTGGAGCGTCTTCTTTTTCGTTTTCGTTTTGGTTTTTTGTTTTCTTTGTTTTCTTAGTTTGCTGAATAAATTGGTTGTACCCCCTCTTTCATACATTGGTTTTCAAATAGTTTGGTTTGGTTTGGAAAAGAGTAGGAAAGTTCATGCTTATGTGGTAAAAAGAGCTTGTTTTTTACTGTGGCCTATGCTTTGTCATGCCATGCTTGATATTGTTTGGGATTTATGCTTAGTATTATTTGATGTAGCATGACTTGTTATAAACAATTGAGATTGCTTAATGTGCCTTGGATGAATCATGCGTTGTTTTAGCATATTAAAGCATAGTATAGTGGTATGCTCCTTTGATGCTTTGTTTGGGTGGACTTGGCGCATGCTCACACCATGTTATGACTATCTCAAGTCACCATGGCCTTTATGATCCCTTAGTTTTTAACTTGTAGTATCACTTTATGCTTTGATCAATGATGTTTTGTCGCTCTGCATGATTATGGCCATTATTGCTCTCTTAGTTTGTCGCTCCTAGTCTTTTGCTAGCCTCCACAACCAAGTAAGAGTTCCACTCATGCATCCAACTCCCTAAACCAAGTTATTCCAAAGAGTCCACCATACCTACCTACTAGCTTATGCTATTCCAAGTATATTCATGCTTTTGTTTACCTTCCAAATTAAACTTGTTATGAGAAAACTAGTGATTAAAGCTCTCACGAACTTGATGGCACACTTTACTTTACTTGCCTCTAATAAACTTGAACCATTTGGTCCTTCTTTGTTGCGTATATGCTTGCGCTTTATAAGTTGAAATTAGCAGAACCATATTTCATGGGGAACGCTTTCAACATTGCACTTGTACTTTGTACCCCGTTGATATCATGTTCTTTTGCTTACGGATCCCGGCGGTGTGAAATAAAAGTGGAACTTGTAAGATCTTGGAGTTTGTATGTGTGTTAGAGAAACGCCTGGGCCGCTAGCCTAAGCCATGCCTAATCATGGTGGAAACTTGCAGCATTCCATAATGAGCACTCTATGAAGCATCCTCAATAAAAACCTATGCAAATAGCAAGTAAAAAGATCGCTGAGATGCTCATTGTCTGCTTAACTTGTCATTTTGATTATGGGAAAGTTCCCGTATCATGTGCAAGGGGTGCCACGTTGGCGGTTCTTAATGATACACATGTACTTACAATGACAAGAGCTTACTCGTGACTGAAGTTGAGTAGCATGAGGATCGGTCTTCGTAAGTAAGGGGCATGAGATTTCGGTTTATAACTTGTCAAGCATATCCTCTTAGTTGTGTCACTTTAACCTTAACCACTTGAAGATTCTTATGATAGGGGCAAGGAGAGCTGAAAGCTATAAGTACCATAATTTTTGGAAGCTCTTTATGAAACTTGAATCTCTGCTTCCTTCCATGAAGGCCTTTCTTCCACTTATATATTGAGTCTCCACCTTCTACCTTTATGCACCTACTTTGAGAGCATAGTGGCCATTCTTAGTTCTATGTGGATTGTCCCAAGACTAGTTGATTGATGCATAACTTGATATTTCTTGTTTTAAACTATTTGTATCTAGTCACTCTTATGAACTTTGAAGGTGTCCTATGCATTTATATTTGCTACTCTATGAGGGACAAGCTGAATACTATTATGCTATGTTTTCTTTATGTGAAACAAACAAACGCCTTGCAAAGCATTGTTATTCATGAATCTTTTGTTTGTGCCTTTTCATGTTGCAACATAGTTGCTATGTCTTATTGCTAGAACTTTATCCTTCATGCTATGTTGAAGTACTTTGATCCCAGCTTTGAATGTTTTACAAATACTTTGATCAAGTCTTTGATGCTGCATGTCACCTCAAAAATTATTCTTTCTTTTTATCACTTACCTACTCAAGGACGAGCAGGAGTTAAGCTTGGGGATGTTGATACATTGCAAATGTATCTATAATTTTTGATGTTCCATGCTTGGTTTTATCTACTTTCTTGTGTTTTGTCCACACTTTGGAGTACTTTTCATATGATTTCTTGGACTAACCTATTAACAAGATGCCAAAGTGCCAGTTGCCTATTTTCTGCTGTTTTTGGTTTCAGGAAGTCAGAAAATGAATATTCTCAGAATTGGACGGGACAAAAGCCAAAGTTAATATTTTCCCGGAAGACTCACGGAGCCAGAAGGAGAGTCGGAGAGGGGCAACAGGGTGGCCACACCCCCCCTAGCGCGGGCCAGCCCAGGCTGCGCCAGGGCATGGTGTGGGCCCCCTGGCTGGCCACCGACCTTTCCTCCTTCGCCTATAAGAGCCTCCCGATACCAAAACCCTAGATAATCAAGCCTCCAGCCACGAAAAGTTCCGCAACGCCGCCACCACCGAAAAGGAGATTCGGGGGACAGAAAGTCTCTGTTCCGACACCCTGCCGGGACGGGGAAGTGCCCCCGGAGCCATCTCCATCGATCTCCACCGCCATCTGCATCACCGTTGCTGATTCCCATGATGAGGAGGGAGTAGTTCTTCCTCGAGGCTAAGGGTTCTAGTGGTAGCTATGTGTTCATCTCTCTCTTTATGCATGATCTTATTGAGATCATGAGCTTGTAATCTATAGATCTACCTTGCTACTCAAGTGCTTTAATAGATCTCTGCTCCCCCCATGTGTGTGAAAGTGACAGCGTGCTCACCATGGTGGCACTTAGGCTAGAGATTACAAATACTTGTTATGAGTTATATTTGGAGTTGGATGTTTCTATGAAATTGTGGTGTTTGTTGGAACCATCTAGTGCTCAAGGTGACAGTGTGGGGTTTTCTAGATGGGAAAGGCTTACTTTGAGGTGTGCTGTTATAGCCCTACCATCGATTAGAGTGTTCAACCGGAGAGTAGTTAAGAGTAGTATCATAAAGAGAAGATATTTATATGAGATTGTTCACTAGTGAAAGTATGATCCCTAGGCCTTGTTTCTTAGCACTGAAACACCGTTTGCCATTAGATCTGTTACATGTTTGCTTGCTTCCATCTTTATTTCAGTTTGCCTTCAGTCCTTTCCACGCCATCAAGCTATTTTCTAGCACCGTTGCCACTTATAATTATCCATACCACGTGCATTTCACTATCTCTTTGCCGAACTAGTGCACCTATACACCTAACAAGTGTATTGGGTGTGTTGGGGACACAAGAGACTTCTTGTATCTTGATTGCAGCGTTGCTGGAGAGGGAATACCTTTGACCACTTCCTCCCTGAGTTTGATAAACCTTAGGTGATCCACTTAAGGGAAAAGAACACACATGCAATGACTCCAGTTGTTGTTAGTAAAAACAACACACATGCAATGAAACTGGTGGATCCATGGGTGGTCTCTGAAGAGAACACACATTTCAATGACACTGGTGGATCCATTTGTGGTATGTGAAAATAACACACATGCAATGACACTAGTGGATCCATGTGTGGTCTCTGAAGAGAACACACATTGCAATGACACTGGTGGATCCATATGTGGTACGTTAAAAGAACACACATGAAATGACTACAGTTGTTGTTAGTAAAAAGAACACACATGCAATGACACTAGTGGATCCATGTGTGTTCTCTGAAGAGAACACACATGCAATGACTCTAGCTGTGGTTAACGAGAAGAACACACATGCAATGACACTAGTGGATCCATAGGTGGATTGTGAAAAGAGCACACATGCAATGACACTGGTGGATCCATGTGTGGTCTCTGAAGAGAACATACATTTCAATGACACTTGTGGATCCTTATGTGGTTTGTGAGAAGAATAGACATGCAATGACTCTAGTTGTGGTTCATGAGAATAACACACATGCAATGACACTGGTGGATCCATGTGTGGTTTGTGAATAGAACAGACATGCAATGACTCTAGATGTGGTTCATGAGAAGAACACACATGCAATGACACTAGTGTATCCTTATGTGGTTTGTGAGAAGAACACACATGCAATGACCCTAGTTGTGGTTCATGAAAAGAACAAACATCCAATAACTCTAGACGTGGTTCATGAGAAGAACACACATGCAAGGACACTTGTGGATCCATGTGTGGTTTCTGAGAGGAACAGACATGCAATGACATTGGGAGTGGTTCATGAAAAGAACACACATGCAATGACACTGGTGGATCCATGTGTGGTCTCTGAAGAGAACACACATTTCAATGACACAGATGGATCCATATGTGGTATGTGAAAAGAACACACATGCGTTGACTCTAGTTGTTGTTAGTAAAAAGAAAACACATGCAATGACACTGGTGGATCCATGTGTGGTCTCTGAACAGAACACACATTTCAATGACACTAGTGATCCATTTGTGGTATGTGAAAAGAACACACATGCAATGACACTGGTGGATCCATGTGTGGTCTCTGAAGAGAACACACCTTTCAATGACCCTGGTGGATCCATATCTGGTATGTTAAAAGAACAAACATGAAATGACTGTAGTTGTTGTTAGTAAAAAGAACACACATGCAATGACAGTGGTGGATCCATGTGTGGTCTCTGAAGAGAACACACATACAATGACTCTAGATGTGGTTAATGATCAGAACACACATACAATGACACTGGTGGATCCATAGGTGGATTGTGAAAGGAACGCACATGCAATGACACTGGTTGTTGTTAGTAAAAAGAGCACACATGCAATGACACTGGTGGATCCATGTGTGGTCTCTGAAGAGAACACACATTTCAATGACACTGGTGGATCCATATGTGGTATTGTGAGAAGAATAGGCATGCAATGACACCAGTTGTTGTCAGTAAAAATATCAGACATGCAATGACACCAGTTGTTGTCACTAAAAATATCAGACATGCAATGACACTAGTGGATCCATGTGTGGTTTGTGAGAAGAACACACATGCAATGACACTGGTTGTGGTTCATGAGAAGAACATACATGCAATGACACTGGTGGATACATATGTGGTTTATGAGAAGAACACACATGCAATGACACTGGGTGTGGTTCATGAAAAGAACAGACATGCAATGGCACTGGTGGATCCATATGTCGTTTGTGAGAATAATAGACATGCAATGACTCCAGCTGTGGTTCATGAGAAGAATACACATGCAATGACACTGGTGTATCCATGTGTGGTTTGTGAGAATACACACAGGCAATGACTCTAGATGTGGTTCATGAAAAGAACACTCATCCAATGACTCTAGCTGTGGTTCATGAGAAGAACACACATAAAATGACACTGGTGTATCCTTATGTGGTTTGTGAGAAGAACACACATGCAATGACTCTAGCTGTGGTTCTTGAAAAGAACACACATCCAATGACTCTAGTTGTGGTTCATGAGAAGAACACACATGCAATGACACTGGTGGACCATGTGTGGTTTGTGAGAGGAACATACATGCAATGACACTGGGTGTGGTTCATGAAAAGAACACACATGCAATGACACTGGTGGATCCATGTGTGGTATCTGAAGAGAACACACATTTCAATAACACAGGTGGATCCATATGTGGTATGTGAAAAGAACACACATGCAATGACTCCAGTTGTTGTTAGTATAAAGAACACACATCCAATGACACTGGTGGATCCATGTGTGTTCTCTGAGGAGAACACACATTTCAATGACACTGGTGGATCCATATGTGGTATGTGAAAACGACACACATGCAATGACTCCAATTGTGGTATGTGAAAAGAACACACAAGCAATGACACTGGTGGATCCATGTGTGGTCTCTGAAGATAACACACATTTCAATGACACTGGTGGATCCATATGTGGTATGTGAAAAGAACACACATGAAATGACTGCAGTTGTTCTTAGTAAAAGGAACACACATGCAATGACACTAGTGGATCCATGTGTGGTTTGTGAAAAGAATACACATGCAATGACTCTAGTGGATCCATATGTGGTTTGTGGAAAGAACACACACGCAATAACCACTGGTGGATCCATATGTGGTTTGTGGAAAGAACACACATGCAATGACACTAGTGGATCCATCTGTGGTTTGTGAAAAGAACACACATGCAATGACTCTAGTGTTGGTTTTAGTATAAGAACACACATGCAATAACTCTAGTGGGTCCATATGTGGTTTGTGATAAGAACACACATGCAATGACTCTAGTGGATCCATATGTGGTTTGTGGAAAAGAACACACATGCAATGAACACTGGTGTATCCATAAGTGGTTTGTGGAAAGAACACACATGCAATGAACACTAGTTGATCCATATGTGATTTGTGAAAAGAACGCACATGCAATGACTCTGGTGGGTCCATATGTGGTTCATGATAGGAACATGCATGCGGTGATACTGGTTGATCCATATGTGGTTTATGACAATAACACACATGCAATGCCATTGGTGGATCCATGTGTGGTTTGTGAGAGAACAGACATGCAATGACACTAGGTGTGGTTCATGAAAAGAACACACATGCAATGACACTGGTGGATCCATGTGTGGTCTCTAAAGAGAACACACATTTCAATGACACTGGTGGATCCATATGTGGTATGTGAAAAGAACACACATGCAATGACTCCAATTGTTGTTAGTAAAAATAACACAGATGCAATGACACTAGTGGATCCATGTGTGGTCTCTGAAGAGAACACACATTTCAATGACACAGATGGATCCATATGTGGTATGTGAAAAGAACACACATGCAATGACTCTAGTTGCTGTTAGTAAAAAGAACATACATGCAATGACACTGGTGGATCCATGTGTGGTCCCTGGAGAGAACACACATTTCAATGACATTGGTGGATCCTTATGCGGTCTGTTAGAAGAACACACATGCAATGACACCAGTTGTTGTTAGTAAAAAGAAAACACATGCAATGAAACTTGTGTATCCTTATGTGGTTTGTGAGAATAACAGACATGCAATGACTCTAGATGTGGTTCATGAGAAGAACACACATGCAATGACATTGGTGGATCCATGTGTGGTTTATGAGAAGAACACACATGCAGTGACACTGGGTGTGGTTCCTGAAAAGAACAGACATGCAATGGCACTGGTGGATCCATATGTGGTTTGTGAGAAGAACAGACATGCAATGACTCTAGTTGTGGTTCATGAAAAGAATACACATCCAGTGACACTAGTTGTGGTTTATGAGAGGAACACACATGCAATGACACTAGGTGTGGTTCATGAGAAGAAAACACATGCAATGACACTAGTGGATCCATGTGTGGTTTGTGAGAACAACAGACATGCAATGACTCTAGATGTGGTTCATGAGAAGAACACACATGGAATGACACTAGTGTATCCTTATGTGGTTTGTGAGAAGAACATACATGCAATGAATCTAGCTGTGGTTCATGAAAAGAATACACATCCAATGACTCTAGTTGTGGTTCATGAGAAGAACACATATGCAATGACACTGGTGGATCCATGTGTGGTTTGTGAGAGGAACAGACATGCAATGACACTGGGTGTGGTTCATGAAAAGAACACACATGCCATGACAATGGTGGATCCATGTGTGGTCTCTAAATAGAACACACATTTCAATGACACAGGTGGATCCATATGTGGTATGTGAGAAGAACACACATGCAATGACTCCAGTTGTTGTTAGTAAAAAGAACACGCATGCAATGACACTGGTGGATCAATGTGTGGTCTCTGAAGAGAACATACATTTCAATGACACTGGTGGATCCATATGTGGTCTGTGAGAACAACACACATGCAATGACTCTTGCTGTTGTTCATGAAAAGAACAGACATGCAATGACACTGGTGTATCCATGTGTGGTTTGTGAGAATAATAGACATGCAATGACTCTAGATGTGGTTCATGAGAAGAACACACATCTAATGACACTGGTGGATCCATATGTGGTTTATGAGAAGAACACACATGCAATGACACTGGGTGTGGTTCATGAAAAGAATAGACATGCAATGGCACTGGTGGATCCATATGTGGTTTGTGAGAAGAATAGACATGTAATGACTCTAGCTGTGGTTCATGAAAAGAATACACATCCAATGACACTAGTTGTGGTTCATGAGAGGAACACACATGCAATGACACTGGGTGTGGTTCATGAGAAGAAAACACATGCAATGACACTAGTGGATCCATGTGTGGTTTGTGAGAACAACAGACATGCAATGACTCTAGATGTGGTTCATGAGAAGAACACACATGGAATGACACTAGTGTATCCTTATGTGGTTTGTGAGAAGAACATATATGCAATGAATCTAGCTGTGGTTCATGAAAAGAATACACATCCAATGACTCTAGTTGTGGTTCATGAGAAGAACACATATGCAATGACACTGGTGGATCCATGTGTGGTTTGTGAGAGGAACAGACATGCAATGACACTGGGTGTGGTTCATGAAAAGAACACACATGCCATGACACTGGTGGATCCATGTGTGGTCTCTAAATAGAACACACATTTCAATGACACAGGTGGATCCATATGTGGTATGTGAGAAGAACACACATGCAATGACTCCAGTTGTTGTTAGTAAAAAGAACACGCATGCAATGACACTGGTGGATCAATGTGTGGTCTCTGAAGAGAACACACATTTCAATGACACTGGTGGATCCATATGTGGTCGGTGAGAACAACACACATGCAATGACTCTTGCTGTGGTTCATGAAAAGAACAGACATGCAATGATACTGGTGTATCCATGTGTGGTTTGTGAGAATAACAGACATGCAATGACTCTAGATGTGGTTCATGAAAAGAACACACTCCAATGAACTCTAGTGGATCTATCTTGGAATAATTTGATGTATGCCACGATGTATTTCATTGTACAAGACACTCACTTTCCATTTTTATACTGCTCAGTTTTGCCCTTGGTTTTTTGAGACTACTCAATTTTGCCCCCTCTCTCTATCTTTCATAGAAGCCCAAACCTATGCTCACCCTGTCTGCTACTCCCTGATTGGTTGTCACAGTTGTCACGCGGATCGTGCGCACCAACCGTTGATTATGTGCGATCCAACAATGATCGTTGCACACGTTGTGCCCTTCACAGTACAACGTAGACAACACGGACGTCTCCCTCAGCGAGACTTCTATAAGAAGGAACACGATGTCGTCCATGGAAAATGTTGTCGAGCGGTCATGTCATGTTTAATCAAGTCTGAAAAGCCTACTACTACTACTACTACTACTACTACTATGCCACAACACATGCGTCATCGAGTGCATGGTCGTCGATGGACAGCTGCAATTTATTGCCACTTCATTTTAATAAAACATATCCAATTTTTTACACAGCGGCTCTGAATCTCACTTCCAACTGGGCCCCACCATAAGAAGCTTGCACGCGCTATCCGGAGGCCGAAGAGCTGAGCTCGACGAGACCTAACGTCTCTGGCTTCATCGAGTCACTCGTAGCCATCAACACATCCCTCTACCCGATTTATCACAACCCCACAAATCTCGTCGTATAGCCACCTACCTTCCCCTCTACATTTCCACTTTTAACTATCGCCAATTTTAGGGCCGTGTCAAACTTCGTACATAGAAATTGTGTGTGCGCCCTTTTCATGCGGCTCAATACAGAACTGCCATGCATGGCTCGGGAAAAAACGTGATGTACTGTGTCGCGGTGCACGATGCAGTAGACTGTGCTGCGTGTTGCACGGTGGTGCAACGAAACGTGCCTTGCTTCCATCCACCTTAACTATAGAGACCCTCTCCGCACACCCACTCCCACTCTCGCTCACTCTCCCCATGCAACCCTCTCCACCATCCTACCAGCATCCGCAAACTCCCGAGAATACCCCGTCCGCGCCGGCGATGGCCGAGGAGGATAAGGTGGCCTTCATCGCCTCCGAGGCCGCCGGCGAGGAGGCCCCCGTCTCCTCGTTGGTCCTCCTTGACGCGTTGAAAGCAGCCGCCGTCCTTGTCCAGGCCCCAGTCGAGGCATCGATGGCAGCCGTCATTCCCCTCCAGGCCCCTGTCCCCGCTACCGATGGATCCACCGAAGAGGAGCCCCCAGCCGGCGAGGAGGCCTCCGCCGTTCACAAGCAGATCAAGCACTTCTGGGGCACCTACGATCCAAATAAGTACATCGCTCCGCTGAACCCCTACGACACCGGCATTGACGACCCATGGTCGGAGGTAACTAGGGTCTTCTCCCCTCCCTTGGTTCTTCTACCGTGCCCATCGTTGGATGCTAGATATTCTTTATTAGGATTTGCTTATTCGCATTTCGATTGCTCGATCTTCTTACATCATCTACTCCCCCATTTTCTATTTCTTCCAATAGGTTTTCGGCAGCGACGTCTGCAGCGATGATGAGTCCATGCACACCAAGACTCGTTAGGTACTGAGGAGGCTGTGGGCCGGCTAGTACCACGCCTTCTTCAGGGGCGGCGACTACAGCTGCCCCTTCTGCAAGGGGATCGCCTTCTGCTGGGTGAGTCTCGTCGGCACCGACTTCAACTCCTTACTGAAGCATGCAAAGGCCCCGGGCTCCGGCATCCACAAAGGCTACAAGCGCGAGACCGTGAACATCAACGCCTACATTGCTGAATATCGGGCTCTCGGCATTCACCTCCGAAACCTCCACTAGGTGGCCATCAAAGAGGGTCGCATGCCTCCAATCAGGCCCAAGGCCCCCAAGATCAAGGGACTGGGCAACAAGAAGTGGAGGAAGCGCCAGAGGGAGGAGGCGGAGGCACAGGCGCATGAAGAACGGGTTGGATGTGTCCTTGAATGTATCTGCATCTGTGGCGGCTGCTGATACTAAGCAGCTTCTTTTGATTTTCTATATTTTTCTTGCATCCTATTTCTGGCTAAATGCATCGAACCTCGTTAAGCAACCTACTTTCTATCGCTATATCCTATTTAGCTGTGCACATCTATGTCTACATTTGTTTTGTTTTCTTAATGAATGTATTCTGCCTGGTGTGATTTGCTGCTCTAGATTTGCTACCTGATCGGAGGCAAAAAGAGGTCCAAAAGGGAACGAATTATTGAAGAGAGAATCTTCTCTAGATTTGCTATTAATTTGGGCAAAATGAAACATATCTGTTTTGTGAGAGAGGAAAAGGGTACTCTTTCAAACTGCCAATTAACGAGCTACCATCTTGACGAGGCCCTTCGTAGCCTTTCCCTTGTTCAAAAAAAAATCTTGACGAGGACCCATCTTGACGTCTCCCTCTACAAGAAGGAACACGATGTCGTCCATTGAAAAAGTCGTCGAGCGGTTATGTCACGTTTAATCAAGTCTGAAAAGCCTACTACTGCTACTACAACACATGCACAGGGCAACGGGGTCATCGAGTGCACGGTTGTCGATGAGACGCTGCAATTTATTGCCACTTGATTTTAATAACACATATCCCATTTTTATGCAGCACACTTAATATCACTTCCAAATGGGCCCTACTGCTAGTAACTTACATGACTCAAGGGCCCCTCTTGAGTAGATCTAACGTTTCTAGAAATTGGTTCCGCGCCACTTGCATGCAGTGGAATCGAAGTATACCATGAGCGTGTTTTCAATGCAGCTCTAAAGTGGAGATTGTGGCTGTTTCAAAAAAAAGGAACCCAAAAAAGGTCGAGATCGTGGTAGCCCCCGCCCACCACACGTGTCCACTCGAGGACTACGAATGGTCCGGTGTTTATAACTTCCTTGACCTTCTTCTTCCATGTGCTCGTGTCATTTTCCCCCAATCTGTCTAGTCCCAAGACCCCAATCTACACATACCATGCGTGCCGAAGCTCCCTTGCTTGCACTACCTCCTTCCCTTGGTGTGCCATGAAGCGTACACGTGGAGACGAGCTGGAGGTGAAGCAAGTTGTAGGCGCAGCAGCAGATGGATCGGTCGTCACCAAGAAGGCGGAGGTGTCTTCTCCGGGCACGAATGCCACTCATCGCCGCCTCATCGAGGGTGTGAGCTCATCCGTCCAGCCAGTAGCCATCGCCGCCGAGCAGCAGGTAGTAGCCGTTGCCGCCAAGCAGTAGGTGGCCGACAATGTCGTGGTGCCAACGGCAGATCTGGATGGGGGGTAGGCGGTAGGCGGAGGCAATCCGGTGCTCCACATCAACGACCCCATCACTATACAAGAAATCTTCGACGCAATCATGGAGGATGACAAGTTCGAGGAGGAGGTCCCTGATGAGGAGTCTGAGGTACTATATTGCTAGCTTCTCTAGTCGCAGCCTCAGATTTCACTGTTCATACATAGGATTTGCTCAATCGTGTATAGATTCTTTTGCTCTTGAAGTAGGGTAGTATATATATGGTTCGATCGGTCGATTGATGCATCTGCCATCTAGTCACAAATCCCCAATCTGTCTAGTCACAAAACCCCAATCTGCTCATCTGCCATCTAGTTGAGTTTGCTAGTTGAGTGTTGATTTCGATACACAACATGCCTATAACATTACATTTATATTCCTTACTGAGCCCAATGATTCAATTTTGGCCCAAAATAGTGCAAGGGCATCTGATGGTGTCATTTTCTTAGGGATGGTTAGTGAACCTGCGGCAGCAATGCACATAAACAATATAGGTTGTGCTGTTGGTATTTTCGTTCCCTGACTCCATCGCTGAAAAAAATGAGGCCCTAATTTTTTTCTCATATGGAACCTACATATATAATCTTTGTATTGTTTGTGATCTATGAATGCGTTGTATGATGCATATGTATATCCTTGAATATTGTTTTGTACGATTACATTTCAATTTCTTATTGTGGCTAATGATTCAAATTTGCCCCAAAGAGAGGCAGACACATTGGTGTCAGATTTTTTCAGGGATGAGTGAGCGAACCTGGGGCCATGTACAAGATCAATATAAGTTGTGCAATTGGTACTTGGTTCGCTTACGCCATCTCTGTAGAAACTTGTGAGGCCACAATCTTTATTCTACATTCATAGAAGTATGATATTTGAATTATCTATTCCATGCATTCATAGTGTATAAGAATTACATTTTAGTTTGTCATTGAGGCCAATGATTGAAATTTTCCCCAAAAGAGTTCAAGGGGAGACACGTATAATGGTGTCGTGTTTTAGGGATGGGTTGGTGAACCTGAGGCAGTAATGCACACAAACAATATAGGTTGTGATGTTGGTACTTTGGTTCTCCAACTCCATCTATGAAACAAATTATGAGGCCCTTGATTTATTCTCATATGGAACTACATATATGATCCTTGATTTGTTTCTGATCTTTTAATGATTGGTATGATGCATATGTATATGAATGGTTTTGATCATAAGTATTTTTAACATGTACCTGAAGATTAATTGTTTGGTTTTTTATTTATAATTACAATATTTAGTCTTGTTTTTGTACCTGACTATGTATATCCCTGAATATTGTTTTGTACGATTACATTTCAATTTCTTATTGTGGCTAATGATTCAAATTTGCCCCAAAGAGAGGCAGACATATTGGTGTCAGATTTTTTCAGGGATGAGTTATCGAACCTGGGGCCATGTACATGATCAATATAAACTGTGCAATTGTTACTTGGTTCACTTACGCCATCCCTGTAGAAACTTATGAGGCCACAGTATTTATTCTACATTCATAGAACTATGATATTTGAATTATCTATTCCATGCAATCATAGTGTATAAGAATTACATTTTAGTTTGTCACTTAGGCCGATGATTGAAATTTTCCCCAAAAGAGTTCAAGGGGAGACACCTATGATGGTGTCGTATTTT
Source organism: Avena eriantha (assembly GCA_910589775.1). NCBI lineage: Eukaryota > Viridiplantae > Streptophyta > Magnoliopsida > Poales > Poaceae > Avena > Avena eriantha. The sequence continues at coordinate 50,931,888 of OU342744.1, read as the reverse complement.
AGGGATGGGTTGGTGAACCTGAGGCAGCAATGCACACAAACAATATAGGTTGTGATGTTGGTACTTTCGTTCGCCAACTCCATCTCTAAAACAAATTATGAGGCCCTAGATTTATTCTCATATGGAACTACATATATGATCCTTGAATTGTTTCTGATCTTTTAATGATTGGTATGATGCGTATGTATATGAATGGTTTTGATCATACGTATTTTTAACATGTACCTGAAGATCAATTGTTTGGTTTTTTATTTATAATTACAATATTTAGGCTTGTTTTTATACCTGACTATGTATATCCCTGAATATTGTTTTGTATGATTACATTTCAATTTCTTATTGTGGCCAATGATTCAAATTTGTCCCAAAAGAGAGGCAGACACATTGGTGTCAGATTTTTCAGGGACGAGTTAGTGAACCTGGGGCGATATACAAGAACAATATAGGTTGTGCAATTGTTACTTGACTCACGTCATCCCTGAAGAAACTTATGAGGCCACAATCTTTATTCTACATACACACTAATGCAATTATTTTTCATTGTGTTGAGATGAAATGATATATGAACCGATCAAACTATGGCTGAGATGCTTTATCTTTGATATCCACGGATATATTGCCTTACATATACATGTTGTCAATTCTTGAGTCGTAATACAATTCAATCATATGTCTGAGTTCTAAGTTATGTTCTTAAAAATCAACAGGAGGATGATGATGAAGTGGACGATAGCAAGGAATACTGGGACAACAAGAGCCGCTACGTGCTGAGGCGCTTACGGTGTGGGCTAATCCGTTTCCACTGTAGGGGGAGACTGTTTTGCCCATTTTGTGGCAGAGCAATCGACGTGGACCTCGACAGCATGATCCAGCACGCGGTGGGCGTTGCCAGAGGCGGAGGCAGAAGCCATAGGCCGATTACCTTGGCGCGACACGCAGCCTTCGGAAAATTCCTCCGGGAGTACGTTAGGACTGGCCTGTATCCCATCTACTAGGCTGTCGCTGCCTCCTGCTGATATGCCCCTGCCCTGCTAGGCGTCTCCGTGTCCTGGCCTCCTACTGCCGCTCCTGCTTTTATTTTGTTTTAGTTAATTATTACGTGTGTGTGGCATGTAAGACAATATATTTGTGGTGTCTCTGGTGAACCTTCTATATTAATCTACTCCTTTATATGGAGTGCCTTAAAATTACGAATGTTCAATTATATTATTGATCATGCTCATGCACACTACAAAATATTTCTAGTGCTCGATTATATTATAATTGTCAAGGAATACATCAACAACTTAAATTGGTCGAATTATTTTATTGAAGTAACTAAATGATCTCACATTGGCGGTGGACGTTGGCAGAAGCCGAAGGCATCAGCCGAAGACCTTGGAGCGGCACACAGTCTTCAGCAAATTCCTTGTAGGTTCAACAACGGGTTGCCGCCACCCAGCTCTGAATTCCCTTACAGGTCCAACATGACAGAACTTCAGCTATCACAAAGACCTCGACAGAGGTGGTAGAATTGGTGTTGGTGCAACCACGGCGACGGCGAGCTCGGATTCTAGAGGAGGAAAACAGAACTGAGCATGGTCGACATAGTGACAGATCTCACCGGGAATCAATTCTCGTCCCGCACCGTGCCATGGGTGCGTCCATGGTGAGGGCGAGCTCTGACTCGGGATGGGGAGGAGAGCGGGGACGAGCATGTTCATCACGTCCCAGCTCTGCGCCATGGCCGCGACCATAGATTCCCGCTCCGGGGAAAAAGAAGACGCGTATTGGATGCAGGCGCCAACGCTGCAAGCCTATAGGGAGGAGAGCTAGGCCGAGCAGGTTCGTCCATGTCCCAGCTCCACGCCATGGCTGCGACGCCCCATAGATTGCCGCTAAGGGGAAGAAGAAGACGCGTAATGGATGCATGCGCCAACGCTTCAAGCCTAATTGACACCTAAGCGACGGGAGCGACATAACAGCGAGAGCTGACAGGGGGGCCCAACTTGACAGCCGTTAGCCTTATTTTTTGTATTGAAACGTAAAGTTGAATTCGTGCCTAAAAAGACCCTCTGAGTATTTGGCACACCAACTATAGTCATCCCGGCTGATTTCAGGGAACTTGGGTACCGCGTTGCCTAGGCGCCCCAACTTTTGGGCCGCAAAATGATATTCTCCTTCGCGTTCCTCCTCCACGGGAACAGTAGAGCCCGACTCATCCTCCTCTTCGGCCTCACGAGGAATTATTCCCTCGGGCTGAGGAGGCAAGTTGGTGGCCACCTTCCAATCCATAAACCAGAAGCAAGCATCAGTATAGAATAAACCTTACCGGCAATCGAAAATCAAGAAAAACTTCAAAGAGAAATCCACCTCAGGCGGAGATTGCTTGCACAGAAGGTAGACACGACTAATTCACCTAGGAGGTCCTCCTTGGTGGTGTGCTTGGTCAGCAGTCAAAACCTCATGTTGACCTCGCCAGAAGAAATTCCCTCTCGCGAGATGCGAGTGACATCCTTGGTACTAGTCCAGCAGCACATGGGATGCAACCTAGCCTGCAGTGGCTGCACATGACGGCGCATCCAAGTGTGAATGAGATCTACACCACCTATCGCCTTGCCTATGCGGCGCTCCAAGACACAGACACGCTGGTACATGATCTTTGTTTCCTCGGCTTCTCCAGGCATCACAATGTTCTTCCACGACCTCCTCCTCTTGCAGATTGCAACTGGGTCAAAGGGCACGAGTCTGTAGTGCTCTCCATCCACTTTTTGGTCACGAATGTAGAACCACTTCTCCCTCCACCCTTGGAAGGATGCATTGAAGTTGATGGCGAAGTAGGTGATGCTGGAGTCGACATAGATACCGCAGCCTCCTATATCGTAGACTACAAATCTAGAGCCTGACTAGCGTTTGAGTTTGAAGAGTTTTTTAAAGAGGCCAAAGTGTGGATCGATTCCGAGACATCACTCGTAGAGAGTAATGAAGCAGGCGATGTGGAGGATAGAATTTGGGGCAGCTGATGTAGCTGGAGCCCATAGAAACAAAGCAACCCCCTCACAAACTTGTGAAGGGGGAGGGATAGACTACGAATGATGAAGGCAAGGAACATTAGTCGAAACCCGGCGGGAGGACTAGGGACTACCTCATCGTCGGGGATGCGGCAGTCATCTTCCGTGGCAGGGAGCGTCCCATCATGACGCTGACTGAAGAGATCCACAGGCTTGATGATGGAGGCGTGCCACGACCCATTCGTGACGCGAGTTTCGGGGCCCTTCTTCTTCCTATCTCAGCAACAGCGCTGGTACCCGCGGTGGCAGCAAACTTCTTCTTGGCCGCAGCAGTGGCCGCCGCAGATTCAGCGGCAGAGCTTCCCTTTTTTTTCCCCATCTTGTGCTTATGGTGGGAGTGCATGAAGTAGCTCGGGAAAGTGTGGAGTTTGTCTAGTGCCACAGGGAAGATGAGAGCAATGGAACAGCAGGAGCAGCAATGGCGGAAGTGTGCGAGTGAGAAGAAGATGTGGGGAATTACCGCACAATAGATCTCTACTTAACCTCATCGACGATGCCATCCAATGGCCAGGAGAGAACCAACCAGACGCGTGGCACCCATCAGTGTCGAAGCGTGGCAGGATAAACCATGAACCGTCACGCCACTCCCCCCATTACACGCGAGAATTGAGCAGACACAGTTAAAATCAAAGATTACGCGTGCCCGATCAAATCCAAGTCAAAAAACGGGGCCCACCTCTTCGTCACGTCCCGTCAAAACCGCTCACGGGGGCAACTGAGATCACCTCCAGTCTTTGACGTCATCAAACTCCAGTAGGAGCACTCTGTGAGTACTCTAGTCCTCACTCGAGTCTTTGACTCAACCAAGCACTCGGGGGCTACTCCTAACAGGAGCACTGGCCGCGCACCCGAAATTTTTTGTAAGGCATCCAAGCATTATCAAAAGATATTTTCTCGCAAAAACCCTTCACTCGAATCAACGATTCGACTGTGGACTTCGAGTTACTCCCATAGGGAGCGCTAAAAGCACATTCGACTGAAACAAGCAAAAGACGACAGCAGTCGCAAAATACTTATAGTCCCCACTCGAGTTTACGACTCGAATAGGCACTCGGGGGCTACTCCCATAGGGAGCACTGGTCGCGCACCCTATAATTTTTTTCTTACACATAATTGCGTGTTGACTATGTCCACACTCGAAATCTTTGGCGACTACGCCTCATATTTTCCCTGCAAAGATATTACGTCTCCTGGGCCACTCGAATCATCTCCACGATGACAAAATTCGGATGCCACGTCTGCGATGTGAAGATAAGACCTGAATAAGGCCCGGCAACGCACCTACTGCGCTCTACCAGACATAATCTGTGACTGCAGGCACGATGAAATAAGCCTTGACAGGCGTGTCGAGTGCTCACATTTATACACTGGGATTCGACTCTATAAGACCTCCGCGGCCTGAGTCGAATTACGCTAGCACTTTTCCGAATTCGAGTCCAGGGACTCGAGTTTGAGTAGATTGCGTTGTTTTGCCCTAAGGTAGTTAACTGATCCCGATACATCGGGGAAATCAGGCACGTATATCAACAATCCCTATGATACAAATCAGAACACTTTAAAACATGCTCAGTTGTGCACTCGAAAGACTTCATAAGTCTCCACTCAAATTTGCGATTCAACCGGACACTTGGGGGCTACTGACATGGGCATACCTTACAGGTACTTGAGTTTGGTATATATGGTCTAGCCTGGCAGAAGCCCACGACGTTACCAGGGCCCAATCAAAGATTCAGGTGACCTCAGGAGACTTTGACTGCTTGCGGCACACGACGAGCTCAAGATAGAAAGTTCAAAGGGAAAACCCTAACTTGTAACTGACTCGCCTGCTATCCCGAGACCTAGCCTATCTACATAAAGTCTAGGAGGGGGTGGCGAGGAGGACAATCACAACCCTAGTTTCCACACCATTGCCAGATTGCATCTGTGTACCTCCTGTAACTTTCGACTCCTTCGATAATTCCAAGAGCAAACAAGAAGGAGTATAGTCCTCTACGAGGCCTGAACCTGGGTAAACCTTGCATCCCTGTGTGCTTGTTTGCTAGCCGATTGACGCTTCTAGCGCTCCCCTCTTCTCCAAAACCCATGTCCATAATAATGGGCATTGATGAGTTAAACCCTTGTCACCTAGAGAAGCACCGGGAGAAGCATTGGGAGAATCACCTTGAACCGCATGGCTGGAATGAAGCGGTGTAATCTCACGCGATGCACACAACGTGGGAGAAGAACGACCAAAGGGTCAGTTCCCGGAACATCCCGTTACCTAAATGTTTGAGCAAGAGTTAGCAACTTGCGAGGCACAGGAAAGTGGTAAGAAGCGGTTTGGCAAAGAACTTACCGGGGTGCCTGAGTAGTATGTGATAGCAAATTCTTCTTTCGATGGGAAGCGAGGGGACTGCCCCAGGTTAGCTGGCCAGTCAGTTGGTACTGCCCTCCGCTCTCCAATTTCCAAAAAGTGTGCCATCGCCTGCAGGATAGTTAGATGTCAACCATTGCAGAAACAAAGTTCAAACTAGAGGAAGTGGAACTTGTCATCTTTTGCAAAAAATAAATGTTGAAACTTACATCATTAAGCAACCCTTGGAACCCATCAAAGGCATCTTTCTGTTCACACCACACATCATACTATGCCTGATAATCCATGTTAAGGTACTTGTAGGCCTCCTCGAAATTAGGCTACAGTTTTAGAAATAATGAATCTCATCAACTTAGCCATTAATGAACGAATTGCAGGAATATGATGAAAATGAGAAACACTCACATCGATGGTGGTGGTGGATCGACGAGCCGGAGAACGAGGCGCGATAGGGGATGATTGGCGGTGTGGGTGGCCTTGATACGTGTGAGGCTCATGGTAGGCTTGAGCACCGTATTAAGCATCTTGTAACAGCCATGTGCCTTGCCGTGGGATGCCAAGACCACTACAATCTCATCGACCTTGTGCTGGAGGGGTCATTCACCTCTGAATGCAAACCCTGAGCCTTCTCACAGTAGAGGTTGAGGGTAGACTTGGCCTTGTCGTAGTACTCGGAAAGCTAGGGCTGAGGCTTCTATAGATTGGGATTCTTCTACTTCATGATCTGCCACATGACTAGGTCGGTAACCTGGCTATCATCCTCCTGTTCCTGCGCCTCCTATATCACCAAAGAAATGTTATGCATGTCAACTAGAAAATGAGGTTAAATAAATGCTACATGTATATATACCAGGTGGTCCTTGAAGCGATCATGGTTGCAGCATCCCCCGATGTGTGTTCCCCCGTGGATGTGGTTTACCTTGTTCCGCTGGCTCACGACCTCGAACTCAGGGTCTTGCCCGAGCCACATCCTATCCAACGCCTCAAATGCGTCTTTTCCGTCGCACCAGAGGGGCATAACCTGAAAACCAAATACTCATTTGAAGAATAGATAATGCAATGGAAACTTAGCAGCAACACACAATCTCATTGACAATTTAATTACAATCATAAAATCTTGCACAGGCATCTCTGGCATTGCCTTGAAAATGTCATGATTCATTGCCCTCCTGCCATGCTCAGGCTCAAAATGATTGACCAATGTATGCTTGAGATTGTACCACTGATGGGGTGTCAACCTCCGACAAACCCCCAGCAAAATCCTCTTCGCCGAGTCCTCATCCTCCGGATCCACCTTATAGAAGGCCTCCAATCATGCATAAACAAATGTGAGAGATCCATGAGTTAGCACGATGGTGAGCAAAAACATGACATATCAAAGTATGCCTTACCCAAAACTTGGTGAGCACAGCATCAGAAGCTTTCTCGAAGCTCGGGAAACCGACGCCCTCATAGTCATCCCAATGGGTGGATAGCTTTCTCTCACCGTTGGGGACCACCTCGTAGAAACCCGGCCAATACTTCTTAAGAAGAGATCCAACCAAGCTGTTAGGATTGCGGGTCCCCTTAGGAAAAGTCCAATTGCTGCAGAATAAATAAAAATTAGTACATGCCAAATTTTTATGACCAAAAGCATTAGTTAGCACGATGGTGAGCAAAAGCATGATATAGAAAATCAGTATAGCCATTTACTCAACTCCCTTGGGATTAATCGTAGGTTTCACCTCCTCGGTAGCAGGCTCCTTCTTAGGGACACCCGCTTCCCCACGAGTCCACAACTTGTTCGGTACTGCCTCACTCTTTGTCTGAGTGTCTCTAGACTCCGCCTCTGCCTCCGCCTCCGCCTCATTCTCCATCTGATTAAACTGCGAAGCATTGTCGCTAGAAGTGGAGGGTAAGTCAGACAGATGAGCTACACGCCATGGGGGAGACGAGTTTGTATCCTGTGAACCAAGTCCTCCTCGTCCTGCACTTGCATTGGGAAACAATTTAGCATGAAGACATAAAAATGTAGACACTAGGCATAAAGACGTAATGCATAAATACGCGGGGAGGTGAGTCTGTACCCAAGGCTCCTCGTCCTCATCGTACTCCTCGTTCTCGTCCTCCCTGTAGTGGAGGTAGATCCTCCGATCCCCCTCCTCCCACTTTGTTGTTTCCCCGGTAGCGCTGGTTGGGACGATGTACTCTTCCACTTTTGGTAACCTTCTCTTGTCTCATAATCTTAAGCAAGGAGGCCGTTTATTCCTTGCCTTGCCAAGGCATTGTTGAATTACCTGCATTGAGAAAGAGTAAACAATTTAGCATAAATAAGACATAAAAATAATGCAATTAAGAAGCATGTTGAAAAATAAATACTTAGCATGAAGACATAATAGACCCTCACATCTAGTCATCACTATCACTATCACGTGAGTTGTAAGGTTGTTCACACGATGGAGGCTCATCATCGTTGAAATTCTCCTCACGAAACTTGGTGAGCACATCTAAGTCCTTCAAATCCATCACTTCCACACCAGGAGTTTGTGCATCGTTCTCAGGTCCTCAAGACCACCCATTTGTAAGTCAAAACCCCTGAAGTTCTCTTGCTCTTGATAGAAAATTCTCTTGTATGTTACAGGGTCAATGTTGTTGTAATCGTCGGCGTTGGGCATGGGTAGCTTACCATGTGGCGATACCTAGAACACGACTTCCCAACCTTAGAGTTCCCATTTCTGGCATGGATAGGGAAAATAATAAACTTGTTTGTCTTGGTGAGCCACTACATAGACATCGGCTCCGCTATAGGTGGTTGAAGGCCTAACTTCAACTAATCCAATCGAAGGGGTACTTCTCTGTCCACCATGTGGGTAGAACCAGTGGCATTTTAACACAACGAGCATGAGTTTTATGTTCGTCTCAAACATCAGCTCGTATACGTCCTCTAACTTTTCATAGTAATCAACTTCATAGGATCCTCTCATGAAGACCCTGGTATTTATAGTTTTTGCATTAGGACGATTGTTCTGGTGAAACTCTGTACGAAAGCGATACCCATTCACATCATACTTCTGATACTTCATGATTGTACGACTACAACCCTAGGAAATACATATCAACACATCCGTCATCTCAACATTGGGATCAGCTCTCTACAAGTTCAGTCAAATTGTTTTGTTGAATTATTTACGTGTAATAAGAGGGACAAGTCACGGAATGCAAGGTAAGAAGGACATGTTAGAAATTACTTTGTCCCTAAACCAAGCCACGCAAATTTTCTTTTCGGGGGCACCCTCTTTCAGAAGAGTGTCCATATCCGTGATATCGGGATCCATCGTTCCCGACCACTGTTCATCCTTGAATTAGCTAAAAGGAGAAAATACGTATTAGACCGAAACCAAGTTACTAGTTGCGAGAAGTAGTTTGTTCACCATTTTACCTCATGAAACTAACCACTTGGTCCTTCATGTTCATAAGCACATAGAGCATTATGTAATCCTTATCTACCGGCTTCAATATATGCCTTTCTCCAACACCGGACTTACCACCAGGAGATTGGAAGAGTGGGAGCTTTCGGTCTTCCTTAGGCTGGTCGACGTTGTACCGAGAGACCGAGTTATGTTGAGTGTGAACATCATCGGCATAGTACTTGGTCCTGATGTCTGACATCTCACCGAGCAAAGTTTCCTCAGCTATGCGTGCTTCAATCTTATTTTTGTTTCCACATTTCATTCGAATATACTTAAACTCACTCTCAATACAAAACTGCCAACAAAACTGCACCGGTCCACCCAAGAGTACCTCGTTCACGAGATGCACAATGAGATGTCCATCTAAGTAAAGAAGCCTGGCAGAATGATCGTCTCCAACTTGCATAGAAACTTCGGCACTAGATCACGCAACCTCTCAATCAGCTGGGGAGATATCTGCTTAGCACAGAGCGTGCGGAAAAAATGGCTGAACTCTACAAGCACTCACCAGACATGATCGGGGAGATACCCTCAAACCATCAACAGCATCAGTCGCTCAATCCATATATGATAGTCATGACTCTTGAGCCCGGTGACTTTTCCCGTCGCAAGAGTGACTCCCTTGCTCATATTCGAACAATAACCATCAAGGAACATCACGGTGTATTTGAGCCACATGAATGCCTCCTTCTTTTGTACACTATCAAGATTGAAGATGGCATTAGGCTTGAAATAATTTATTCGATTGGGTCAGGAGGCTACATGTGTTATTTGTTCCTGTCACTTAGTTTCTCAATATCGACTCTAGCCTTGACATTATCCTTTGACTTTCCAGGAATGTTTAGGACTGTGTGAAAGATGGAATCTCCTACATTCTTTTCATTGTGCATCACATCGATGTTATGGGGAAGTTCGAGGTCCTTGTAATACTTGATCTTCGTTATGCCTGCGACGTGAGTCTAGTTGTGCGTTACACCATATCCCTGAAATTGTGGGCCAGGAACCGCACTAGGCTAGAGATCAAGTAGCTCGGCATCAATAGCAGCACCATTAGACGTTGGTATATCTTTTTCTTCATCCACAACTAGGCCCTTCATGAAGTTCTTTTTGTCTTGTCTGAATCGATGCCCTCTTTTGAGGAATGGTCGATTTGTATCAAAGGCTACATGCTTGCAACCTGTCTTTAGCCAAAAGAACTCAAGTAGGTGCCTGCAAACTGGACATGGAAACTTACTAGTTTGTCCTTGATGCTCGGTCATATGTCAATGTCCTGTGGTGCCAATACTAGTTCAAATCATCCACAAGCGGCTGCATGTAGACACTCAAATTCTTCCCCGAGTATTCAGGCCCTGGAATGACCAGCCCTGGAATGACTCAAATTCTTCCTTTGCATTAGGACTTTCAGAGGGAGATTGAGCGGAATAACAAACACAGGCCAACAATAGTACGAGGCGGTCGACATACCATATGGATTGAATCCATCGGTTGATATCGCAATTCTGACATTCCGAGCCTCGTTTGCCTCTATAGGGTGTTCTGCGTCGGTTCTTCCATGCTTTACCATCTGATGGATGTCCCATCATCTCCCGTCCATGCTCGTCCTCATGTCTCTTCCCCTTCTTGTGCCACTCCATCTGTGTGATAGTCTTCTCGTTCATGTAAAGTCACTGGATTCTTTTTATGAATGAGAGATAATGATGAATCTTCACGGCGTCTTCTATTTGCGTCAGCTAACCATCTTTTCCTTTACCTCATGATACCTAGAATTCCCACACTTTCTATAGTACTTGTCATCCACAAACTATTTTCAAAACAAAAGGCAACCTTTTGGACATCGATCTATCTTTACATAGTCCATTTTGAGCGCTTTCATGATTTTTTTTGCTTTGTACATGCTTTGAGGCATACAATGCCCTTCTGGCAACATGTTACTATATGTTTTCAGATTTTTTCAAAGCATTCTCGGGTCATTCCAAATTGGGCCTTGTTGGCTAGTACTTGCGAGATGGCATCGAGATGAGAAATTTTTTGAACCCTCATATAGAGGCCTCTTAGCCGAGGCCATCATATCAAGGAAGGCCTTGGTAGTTGGCTCCGGTTCCTCCAGTTCTGGCGGTTCCTCCTGTGGAGGTGGCTAATCTGGCATGTCGGCATCACGGAGATCATCTAGGAAGTATCCAATCCCATCGTCCTCATTACCATCGATCCGCTGCCACATCACCTCACCCCTGTCACGTTTGTACTGAGAAAAGTCGACTAACGTGTCGTAGTTACCCATATACCTATACGACCAAAGGTGTTTAGTCATGTCATCCTTTCCCTGATGATGATGCCTGTTGCAATGAGCGCAAGGACAACTTGGATGAACGGTTGGTTTCAAACCACGCGCTAACTCCTTCACTAGTAAATTGGTCTTCCATTCCCACTCCTCTATTCTTTCATTCAAACTAATATGGCCATTGTACATCCAACCATTACCAGCCATCCTCTGCTTCATCGAATCCACAATACAGATATAACATTTCATATTAATTAATGGCATCAAACTAAGTACACAAATTTTATGTTTTTACTCTGGGTTGAAGAGAAATGCCATGCATACACTTAATATGTGTAAATAAGAAAACAGGGTCCTAATCCCACCCGAGGATGTGTAGATTGGATACATTCTCCACGGTCTACCCCGAACCGAGACAGAATTTGGCAGCATCTCCTTGTTGTTCTCCCGATACACGTCTCAGAAAAAATTGTCGAGAGGAATCTGCATCCGGAGAAAAACGGGGATGCACCGCCAAAATCCTATCTTGGAATGGAGTAGAGCATGGAAAATGTATCCAATCTACACATCTCTCGGCTGCTCAAAATACGTGGACAACATTGTAACCCTTCCGAATGGGAGACGCCTAGGTTATGCGACTGACTTGGTGATCTAGACACAAAAATAAAAACCTAGACACATTGCAAGATGGGCGCAACATTTATACCCTCGAAGCATGAGCGAATCGGCGAAGAAGGTCGAGTAGCCGGACAATGACCTATCCGACAGTGACCTCCGGGATGATGTCGGGTTCGGATCCGCGAGGTGGTCACGACGGGGCCCAATTTCCACCTCGAAGCATAGCCTGCATAGCGGGGGAAAATTAGTCAGGCAAAACTAAATCCTATTTCTACAGTAAACCCTAAATTCTATTTTTGGCCTAAATCATATTTCTACAATAAACCCTGAATCTTATTTTCTACCCTAAATCCCAACCCTATTTTATTTTGTACCCTAAATCCTATTTCTACAATAAACCCTAAATCCTATTTCTGCCCTAAATTATATTTCTACAATAAACCCTAAATCTTATTTTCTACCCTAAATCCTAATTCTATTTTATTTTGTACCCTAAATCCTATTTCTCAACTAAATACTATTATTCCTAATTTAAGTCCTATTTCTAAACTAAATCCTACACTAAGTGGTGCATTATGTTTACCTGCATGCGGAGCCAACGGCGGAGGCAGGGGGTAGGGGTAGGACGACATGGATGGTGGAGGAAGGGGCAGAGGCAGGGTGGCGTAGAGGCATGGCGTGGTGTGGAAGGGGTAGGGCGACGCGGATGGTGGAGGCAGGAGTGGGGCGGCACCGAGGGAGAGGCAGGTGCGGGTCCGAGCTCGAGCTTGGGGAGACGGTGTGGGGCGGGGCAGGGAGACGGCGGCGGCCGAGCTCGTGCTTGGGGGAGACGGTGTGGGGCGGGGCAGCTCGGGGCGCTCGGGATTTGTGGGGTGGGTGGCGCGGGGAGAGAGCAGCGATGGAGGGAGAGGACGGCAACTTGGGGTGGGTTGGAGGGCTCGGGGCCGGTGAGAGGGCGCAGGGAGACGGCAGCGGTGCGGGGTGAGCTCGAGCAGGGAGACACGCGGGTGGAGGGGTTTGGGGTGGAGACAGGCATGGGGCGTGGTCCCTTTTTGGCCCACCCCGGAAGGAGCTATGCCGAGGGCCAGGCCTATGCCGACGGCCGCCATCGGCACAAAAAACAGTCTTTAATTTTTTTCTTATTCTATCACAATTATTTACTCGGTTTGTTTTTAATTTATCCTGCTTAAATATTTCCTACCATATTTTTGAATATATGCTAGAGTCACATGCAACTTTTGTGGTATTTCGGCACTCCGACGGTACTTTTCCAGCGAAACCCTAGGCAGTGGGCCCCGATGATCTACCCCTATAGCTTTGTTGTACAAGGTTTGACCATTGTACTTTTTGTTGGTTTAGCTCTGGTTAGGCCTACAGGGAAAACCAAGGTTGGGACCCTTTGCGACATTCTAGCCCCCAGTATACCTGCAACGGGACATTTCCACCTACACGCCCAGTAGTTTTCTTGGTGTTATCCCACGCATGTGATGAAGGTCGCACCGGGGAGCTATACATTGCACATATGGACCTTCCACCACACTAGTACACATATCATAGGTCCAAATGCAATTTCTCGCTGGATTCTGGCGCTTCGGCGGTAGTTTTCCAGCGAAACCCTAGGAAGTGAGCCCCGACGATATACCCCTATAACTTTTTCTGTAAAAGGTTCGAGCAATGTACTTTTTGTTGTTTTAGCTTTTGTTAGGCCATATCTACATGGAAAACCAAGGTTGGGGACCTTTGCCAAATTCTATCCCCCGGTATACCCGCAGTGGGACGTTTCTACTGATACGTCCATTTTGCATCACTATTCTATGTCATAATTCACTGTTATTCATTGATATATTTCGTATTAAGAGGTGATACTTATGTTATTTCATCTGTTTTTGCATGGTTGATGACTTTTGGAGCATGGACCGCTGCAGTCAGGATTTTGATGGAAAAGGTGCTATTTGGAGGCAAAATTCGCGAAGATCAAAAAATCCGGAAAAATATACGGAAAATCCTATTTTTCCTGAAGAGAAAGGAAGCCATAAGGGGGGCTAGAGATGGTCCACAGGGGGCAAAACCACCCCCTGGCGCGGGCCACCCTGGGCCGCGCCACCAGGTGGTGTGGCCGCCCTGGTCCACCCCTAGCACTCCCCTCTGGCCTATATTATCCTCCCGAAACCCTAAGACTGGGGGAGCGACCACAGAAAGATTCCGCCGCCTCTGCGGGGCGGAAAAACACCGAGAGAGAAAGATCTCTCCGGCAGACAGATTTCTCCCGAGGGAATTCCTTCCCGGAGAGGGGAGATCGTCGCCATCAACACCATCATCAAGCTGGACTTCATCGGGATCATCATCATCATCATCACCACCATCATCACCATCAGCATCCTCATCACCATCTCCATATTGCTGTAACAATTGAGTTGAATCTTGCATTTGTTCTTAGGGGAAACTTTCTCGGTGTTGATTATTCTTTGTAGTTGATGCTATTGAGTGAACCGTTGAATTATTGTTTATGTTCAGATTGTTATACATCATTAGTCCATCTCTGATCATGATCCATATGATGTCTTGTGAGTAGTTCGTTTTGTTCTTGAGGACATGGGAGAAGTCATGTTGTTAGTAGTGGAATTGTGTTGAGAAAGATTCATTAGTTTGATATTTAAGTTGTGGTGTACTTCTTCTAGTGGTGTCATGTGAACATCGACTACATGACACTTCACCTATATGGGCCGAGGGGAATGCATTGTGTATTTTGCTACTAATCGTAGGGGTTGCCAGAGTGACAGAAACCTGAACCCCCGTTAGGAAATTGTGGCATCCCGCTAAAACCACTACTAGAAAATCGCGGTGTTTTTGTGCATTGCAACATCATGACCACATGCTCATGTCATCATGCCACATTGCATTTGAGCATCGTCATGTCATCGTGCATGTTTTGCCTAAAACTATTTTCTAAAAGCCTACTTTGATTTCTAAATATTCCCCTGTCTTTATTTCAAATCAAAATCCCTGTCTCCCGCCCGGGTCTCCGGAATATTTTGTTTCATCTACCAACAGATTTAAAATGCCCCGTTTTAAACAAGTAAAATATTTAATTTATTTTTGGGAGGCAGCCCGCTAGGCCCGAAAGCCTGGCCGGTCACCTCCAAACCCTAGTCTAAAAATATCTAATCCTAATTCTACCCAATCCTATCCTACCCAGCCTCCCTCCACCTCACCCTGACCAATCCCCTCCCTCCACCTCACACCTCCACCTCACTCCAGCCAACCACCCGCCGCCACCTCCCCTCACTCCCGCCACCTCACCGGTGGACACACACACACACCCACACCACACGCACGCACTCCCACGCGCGCTGCCCGTCGCCCAGACCACACGCCCCACCAACTCCCACCCTCGCTGTCCCTCGCCCCACCTATCTCCCTCCTCCCCACCAACCGCCTGCACACCTCGATCCCCACCCCGCTCACGCCCATGCCCACGTTCTCCCTCCCCCGCTCGAGCCGCCCGCCTCCGCTCTCCTCCAGCCGCTGTCGGCTGCCACCTCCTCCCCTCTGTCTCCTCCTCCGCCGCTAGGCCTTCCCCGCGCCTCCTCCTTCCTCGCGTCACGGCCACCAACCCCCGGCCGCCTCTCCCCGCCGGCCTCGCTCCGCCGCCACCACAGATCGACCACCGCCGCCCCGAGCACGTCGTCGCCCAGGAGCCTCGCCAGGGTGCCCCGCGCTCCACCCGTGGTCCTCGTCGGCCTGGCCTCGCTGTCCACCTCCTCTGCCCCGCGAGGCTCTATCCGCCAGCCCCGAGCTCGCGGCCGCGGGCCCCCGCCTCGCCGACCTTCCCCGCCACCCTCTGTGTCTTCCTCCACCTCCCGCCGTCGTCACCGCCCCGTCACGCTCGCCTGAGCTCCTCTACCGGCCTTATTCGTGCCGCCCTCGTCGCCCAGCCGTCCTCCTGCAAGCCCCTCTCCGCCCGGCCACCCCGTGCGTCTGCCGCGACCGTGGCCGCCTCGCTGAGCAACGCCGACCCGCTCCGGTAGTGGGCCCGCCTCCGTCGCCCCGGCCTCCTGCTCTCCGCTCGGTGCCCCACCACCAGCCGCGGTCCGCCGTCGACCTCCCCGTGCGTGCGAGGTGCTATTTTGCCATGTGCGTGCCTACATGTATGTGACCAGTCTGTTGCTGCTCAGGTGTGAGCCTACAGCGTTGTGGCTTTTTGGAGAGATGGGTACTGCCATTTGGTGCCGAGAACTATCCAAGGCTCACAAGATCTTCGCAATCGGTGGCCTCCGTGTACCTGGACCTGTCAAGATCTTCGAGGCGACAAAAATCGACATCCATACGGACAAAACCCTAGGGACCACGCCGAGACGCCAGGATCTACCTCACGGAGCGTCGAGACCCCCGTAACCGGAGCAGCCCTAGACACCAAGATCTACCGGCGACCCGACCAAGATTCGAAGACCGAACCCTCGGCACGCCCAGATCTTCTTCTGGGAACGCCATGATCACCTTCACGGATCCGAAGACCCTGTCGAACCCCGAACCCCCGGAACCAAGACCTTCGCCCCTGATGTGTGACCCCTTTATCCGAGCCCTATTTTATAAATTGGCATATACATGAATTGTTGCATATTAATTGTTCATCTCGCATGCATATCATGTGGGTTGGGGGCATTATGCCGATTCACCTCATAATTAAATATGGAGTCGATATGCGGGATATATTTGTCTTATTCCGGACTCCATTTAAATTGGTGTAGCAAACCGATGCCATGTTTCGCCCTGTTAATACAACATTTAAATTGCGAGGGGTTCTAAATAACTTGAACCGTTTAATTAATTGTCGGGACCCCGGTTCCGCTTAATATTGACTAATCGCACCGCATCTGTGCCATGTCATGCATCATATCATAAGCATGCCGGATCTTCTGCTGTAGTATTAAATATTGCATCCGGTGTTTCTTTTAGTGCTTTTCTTCTTCGCGGATTAGGCCGATGAGTTGATGCGAGTAACGACAAGTTCTCCAGATATAAACCTTCGGCAGTGTTTCCCAGGCGAGCATCTCTTCCCCTTCTACCTATTTTGCATTTATAGTTTTTATTTCCTCCTGTTGATCTATTGCTATCCGTGTCGCGATGCTTTAGTTTCCGTGCACCAGTTATATCCTGTGCAGCCTCTAGATTGCCATGGACACCTCCTATTACCTGTTGTTTGGTAGATAGCTGGCCTTGTGAGTCGTAGGTGCTTGCTCAGGTGCAATCTCGTGTTGTCGAGTACCACAGTTGTTGGAATGCGGGCAGATGTTTCTGGTGGAGATGATCATGACTTTAAATACAACTATTAAAATGCTAGATTTAACTAATGTAGAGGCATCGGTGGGCAATAGATGTTATTTGGTCCTTCCACGCTCACTTGTGTCTCGTAGGACCCCGAGTACTTGATACCTGTTCCTTGATTTTTCGCACTATCCACATCCAGGAGGCCGTGGACCCCCCTGAGCCAGAGCTTGATTCGTTTCTATTTCTTAGGGCCACAAAGTAGTTTGGGGCGTTAATACTATCCTGTACTTATGCCATGTTTACTGCTTTATTTAAGATTGTGCGTGGAGCACCTGTACTGTTTAGGATCGTGGAGTGTTTTCGCGGTATCGACAAGCCCAGTCACACTTTCAGGTTCCCAGTCATTTATAGCCATTGACGCAAACCCTGGGTCCGTTCCGGAGCCGGCCAACTTCGTTGCGGGTAGCTTAGTAGGGTGGCCCCCTGAAATATTTTATGAATCCTATGATCGCTTTGTCGTGAATGCCTCGTTGGGTTTTGAGTTGGTTTTTCCGAGGTTGATCGAGTGTGTGTTGCTATTTGTGCACCCCTGCAGGGTAAAACTTTTTGAAAGCCGTGTCCGCGGTTATGGAAGACTTGGAGCACAGTATCTCGATCATAGACAAGCATAACTAAAGTAGTGCTATAAATTTGACTTAATATGTGACTAGTAATCGGATGCAACTATAATGGAATGGATATTAAAAATGCCAACATGCTGGTGGATCTAGGTTGTTTCGTGACATGCTATACCTGCCTAGTAAGTATTGCAACTCCAATGGAATGTGATAAAAGTCCCAACAATTGCTAGGTTTTGGGATTCCTCAGGACGATTATATCTGACTGGTAAATGTCCCAACTACAATGGAATGGTGATTAAAACTGGCCACTACTTATGCTATCAGGACGGCCCACGCTATCTATATCTGAATAGTAAGTGCTTCAATTATAATGGAATGAATAAAACTGCCAACTGTGTGAGTTCCTTGGTCCGACTTCCTCGTTTGGTCTCGAGGGGGAAATACCAAGATGGGTTTGTTTGGTGTTAGCTTCAGGTTGGATCCGAATAGGTCTTTCTTACCCCTCTCTAATAGCCGCCAGTGATACCGAGCCTCTATAGGTTGTTTAGTGCCGCTGCGCTGCCGCTTCCGCCCACCATACCTATGTAGGCGAGAGCCGCCGAATTCTAGCCTCGCCGTGTACTGGCCTTAGTACTGACGCTCCTCTTTTTCCCTTTGCCCTTTGTCGGCACCCCTTTTGTTTTAGCAGGTTTGAGATCGACGTCGTTAGCAGGGTTACCCTTCCGGCTTGGCCTGGGCAGGGTTATGGACGCCATTGGTTATTCTTCAGGGCTCTTAGCCCCATTTGCATCTTGTCCGTAGTCGGATGCTCTATCGTTTCAAGGTGATTTGGATCTTTGTATTGTATATCTATATTCTTGACTCATGGAGTCGTTGATGTATATAAATCTGTCTGTGGGTCCCATCGAGGACTGATGTGTAATGGTATTACTTTGTTTTCCACCCGCACCAAAGTGCCTGGTGGGCATCCTTCAATCGTTTCTATGTGGGTTTGGCGGGAATTGCTAAAACTTGCATAGGGCCGATTCGAGGGTGTTATAGAAACCATTGCACAAGGGACGTAAGGGTCTTAGAGTTTAAAGTTGTGGTTAGGTTTCTACATTAATTACTTTCTTGTACTTACAGATGTTTGCAAGGGGTATAATCACAAGTATGTATTAGTCCTAGGAAGGTCGGTACATTAGCACAGGCTCACCCACACAACACTTAGCAAGCTAAAGAAGATTAATCAACTATATGAAGCGAAAGCACTTGACAGTCTTCCCATGTGTCCTCGAGAACGTTTGGTCATCTTAAGTAATACAACTGGCTTGTCCTTTGCTGCATAAAGGATTGGGCCACTTGCTGCATTTATTCCTACTGTCTTTTACTTACTCGTACTTTGTTTACTTGCTTTATCAAAAACCCCTAAAAACCGTTTACTAAGTATTTGCAGAGAATTCCTGATCCATACCACTAGCCAGCACCTTCTTCTCCTCGTTGGGTTCGACACTCTTACTTATCAAGAATACTATGATACACCCCCTATACTTGTGGGTCATCAAGACTATTTTCTGGCGCTGTTGCCAGGGAGTGAAGTGCTATTGGAGAGTGGAACTGGTAAAGGAAACTTATACTGTGAGTATTGTTTACTTCTGCTAGTTGCTTTATTTTCGTTATGGATAATTCACTGAGTTTCTTATTTGGTAATGCTACTACCACTACTAAGGTAGTAGATAAACCACCACCTGCTCAGAATGATGATCGTGTTATGGATAACTACTATGTTGGGGATGGAACTGTCCATCCCGGTGATCATTTTCTCTTTATACACGAATTATGCGGGTCGTTCAAGTGTGTAGGTATTACTAGAGATCAAGTTAAGAAGAAGTTATTCTCATTATCACTGAAAGGAAGAGCTGAGGAATGGTATAAGCTGCTGAAAAATGGTCAAGCTCTGGAATGGGAGGAAATAGTGCCTCTCTTTTATTCAAAGTTTTATCCTCCTAGTGAGATTCATAAAGATCGGAATCAAATATACAATTGTTGGCCTCTTGATGGAGAGAGTACAGCCCAAGCTTGGGGGAGATTGAAGTTACTAATGCTAAAATGTCCCATTCATGAGCTCCCCAACAATATTATTATCAACAACTTTTATGCAAGGCTCCCTCTACATGACAAGGATTTATTGGATGCTTCATGTGCTGGATCATTCACTCGCATGGAAGAAGAAGCTAAATGGGATCTTCCGGACCGTATTCAAGACAATGCTGAAGCTTGGGAGAATGACAAAGGTAGAAAGTCGGGTATAAATTATGATTATGAATGCATTGAATCTTTTATGGGAAATGATGACTTTCAAAATATTAAAAATTCTTATGGTCTAGACTCTCAAGCTATGGCTTCTTATTTTAAGGCTTTTGCTTCCTACATTGAAGTGCCCAAAAAGAACTGGAATAAGTATCATGAACCTTATAAAGATGTTGCTAAGAGTGTTCCTGCAAGAAATACTGAAGTTTATACTGCTAATCATGTCTTACCTAAACCTTACATTGAGAAAATGCCTTTCCCAGTTAAGATAAAGGAACATTCTATGATAACTAGTATGGTTAATGAAAGTACAAGTAAAGCTGTTGAACCTGATAAACAAATGGTTGATGAACCTATAATAGTAAATGTGAAAGACTTTGTTACTAAATATGAAGAAGAGGGACACACTATCCTTTGTAAGGATACCTCTGATATTGTTTCACATAGTACTGTTATGAGAGCTAGTATTCATGTGTTTTCTGTTAGAATGAGTGATCATTGCTATGATGGCCCTTGTGATAGTTATATTTTTCAGTTTATGCATGATACTGAAGGTTACTATGAGAGAGGGAAAAGTGTTCTTATGCATCTCAATAATATCAAGTTTCCCCATTTTATGCCGAAAGTTTCTATGTTGCAGTTGTTTTGCCTTCTTATGCAAGTAGCCTCTGGTTTCAACAACTATTTTGTTTACAAAATTCCCTTGCATAGGAAGTGGGTTAGACTTAAATGTGTGTATTTTTGCCTCTTAATGCTCTCTTTCACCTCAATTCATATTCTTATGTGAGCATCTTTAAAATTATCATGCCCATCTTAATGGCTTTAAAGAAAGAGCTTCTTGGGAGACAACCCAATTTATTTTTTCTTTCAATTTGTTTTGTTTCTTTGAGTCTTGGAAGTTATTACTTCGGTAATAACCACTCCTTATCCGTTTTGTTTGGTTTTTGTGTCAAGATCAACTTCTAATGAGAGAGAAGTAATATTTGGGGAAGTTGCTGTCCCAAAACAGATTTTTGTGCTTCACCGTAAAAATCCGTGAGAGATCTCTGTATGTCGGATTGAGCTGTAATGTTTTGTGCTTCTGACCCAGGTTGTTATTTAACTTTAGTTAGTTTTGCCCTTTTTGATTTGAGCAACAGAAGATTTTCGAAAAAAATTATCTTTACCTGCTGGTCTGTTTTGACAGATTTTGCCACTCTTGCATTTGCTTCTTTAATCGATTTCCTTTTTGAATTCTTTTTGGGTTTTCAGAAGGTGTTGCTACAGCAGCTTATGTTTTGATGGTTTTCAGTTGAAGTTGGACACAAAAGGTTTTATCACTTCATATATACTAATGTTGCTAATGAGAAATGTGTGGAGTTTTGTGTGAAAGAAATTTCCAAGTAGTGGAGATAATGGTGTAATAAGGAAGAGAAGGGTTTTATGACTCAAGTAATAAGTGTATGAAGATGAGATATTGATGTTATTCAAGTGGTGAATCCAGAAGAATCTACTAGATACCAAATTCAGAGACCTGCAGAGTTAGCTTTCAAATAGGTAACAGTTCTGGTAAGAAATGTTCCGCGAAAATACTATCCAACTATTTTTTTGCAGTTTTTAGACAATAAGGAAAGCTACGAAGCGAAAAGGGACGGAGTCGGAGCCAGGGTGGCTCACACCACCCTGTGGCATGGGCCCTCCCCTGGCCGCGCCACCAGGTGGTGAGTCCACTCCGGACTCCGCCTCCGACTCGTTTTCTCCTAGTACCTTCCTTTCGTCATGAAATTTCATAATATATAATCCCCCGGATCCCCCGAGGTTTGTATATCGTGTTTTCGTCGTGTTTTTGTTTTGATCTGTTTCTGCCAGAACATACTCTTTGAAGGTTTAGAAGCACAATGGTGTCCGCCAAGTATAAAGGGAAGGAGCCTATGGAAGAAGACCTCCAAGACCCCGGGAAGGAGAAGGAGATCAAGAGTGAAGGTGAAGAGGAGCAAGGCCAACATCCGCACACCGGCACTACCATTGCAAGCATTAGAGTGGTGACAAAACCTGCCAGGGTTAGAAGGACTGCACGGATGCAGACTGGGGGGAAAGATCCTCCTCAATGTTTGGCTCCACGGTCACTTCCTCCGCGCACCAAGAACCCTTTCCATACCCTTATCCATGAGCATCAATACCAGAAAATGCCCAAGGGGAAATTACCCTCCAATTGGGATTTGCCTCGTTCTAGCCATGCAGGAAAAGAAGACTTCAAGGAGGAAGAGTGGGGAAAGAATAGCAAGAGCTGGAATTCTCAACCCGACATGATCATGAGCCGCATTGAGCAAAACTAACAGTTGATTCCTAATCCCACCTTTGAGATTGAGGACTTGGGGAAACTTATCAGAGAGCTCATCGAGAGGATACCACCACCACCAAAGGAGTAATTCGTCATCAGGTTTGGCATCCCCTTGGTTTGTTCCCAGCTTGGGGGAGTGTCGCGGTATCACATCACTATCTTCTATCTTTTTACCTTTTTAGTAGAGTCATATCATGAATAGAGAAGTTATTATGTAGGATGGTTTGCATTATGGAAGTGTCCCCTCTCTCGTTAGATATGTATCCCTTGGTGTGAGTTGCCGTTATGGAATATTAATGAGAAGTTCTATAATTTACTCTTTTGCATAGCTTATATTAGTTTTCAATTCGTGGCTATATGACTGATCTTGTTGTTAGTATTGGTATCACTTTGGGATCATTGAGTTAATTTAGTTGGTTTTGGCAAACCTGGCTCAGTCAGTAGCACACTATTTTTGAGAGTTGAATGAAAAAGATAAAAGTACTCTAAAGAAAAAATATTTCATCATCTTTCTTTCTTGATTTGCTCATAAGTCTAGTATTCTCTAGTTAAGATCTTTTGTGCTTCCAAGGAAGATTGCATGTTTGTCTTTATCACTTGTATGTTTGTTTGTTTCCTTCAACTCTTGTACTTGCTACCCAGCCTTCCTAGCCAAAAACCTGTACTGAGAGGGAATTATTCTCGTGCATCCACCTTCTTTAAACCAAACCCACGCCATTTGTGTCCACCATACCTACCTATTAGCATTATTGCTATTCCAAGTAAATTCTTGTTTTATCTATCTTCCAAATTAAACTTGTTATGTGAAAATTAGTGATTAAAGCTCTCACGAACTTGATGGCACACTTTACTTTCTTGCACTAAATAAACTTGAACCATTGTGCTCATCTATGTTGTGTATATGCTTGCACTTTGTGAGTTGTGAATTAGCAGAACCATGTTGTCATGGGGAACGCTTTCAACATTGCACTGCTACTTTGTACCTAGTTGATATCATGTTCTTTTGTCTATGGATGTCGTCGGTGTGAAATGAAAGGGGAGCTTGTAAGTCCATGGAGTTATGCATGTGTGTTAGAGAAACACCTGGGCCGCTGGTCTAATCCATGCTGACATGGTGGAAACCTGCAGCGTAACCACAACGAGCATCTATGAAGCATTCTTCTTCTAAAAAAAGAGTCCGATATTGAGAAAAGGAGAAAAGGAAAAAAACGAGATTATGAAAAGAGGAAAGAGAGAAAAAAGCACCATATTCCCATGGTAAATAAGAAGATTGCTGAGATGTTTGTTGTCTGCTTGCCTTGTCATTTTGATATGGGGATTCTTCCGTATCATCGGGCAAGGGGTACCCCGTTGGCGGTTCTCTATGATACACATATGCTTACGATGACAAGAACTTACCGGTGACTAAACTTGAGTAGCATGAGGAACGGCCCTCGTATTCAAGGGACATGAGATTCTCAACTTACAACTTGTCAATGCATATCCTCATATTTGATCACTTTAACCTTAATCATCTAAAGATGCCTATGATAGGGCCAATGAGAGTTGAAAGCTAGTAAGTATCATAATTTTTGGGAGCTCTTTATGAGACTTGCAATCCCTGCTTCCCTCTGCAAAGGGCCTTTCTTTTACTTTTTAGTTAAGTCAGTAAACCTACTCCCTTCTATCTCAGCAAGTATTTTGAGTTGTTGTGTTTCATTCATTCATATGATGATTTATTCACTCATGTTTCTTATGTTCCTTGTTTTGCACATTGCTCTTATCTTGATGTTTACTACTTTGAAAGCTATCATTGAAAACAAGTTATTTGTGAAATCCAGCATATTATCAACTATTCTTCGACCAAGAGCTAAGTTTGCCATTACCAATTATGATTTACTTTATGTATCTTTATTGTGTTTCCTTTACTCATTGCAAGTTGAGTTATATAATAGTGAGTTGTCTTCTATTATGATCTATGTATTGATCAATGTGATGCTTCTTGTCCGTATTCTTTTATCGACTCTTCACTCCATAAACCTGAGGTCATGTTTACTGAGTTCAGTTTTGCTTGGGGACAAGCGAAGTCTAAGCTTGGGAGAATTGATACGTCCATTTTGCATCACTATTCTATGTCATAATTCACTGTTATTCATTGGTATATTTCGTATTGAGAGGTGATACTTATGTTATTTCATCTGTTTTTGCATGGTTGATGACTTTTGGAGCATGGACCGCTGTAGTCAGGATTCTGATGGAAAAGGTGTTGTTTGGAGGCAAAATTCGCGAAGATCAGAAAATCTGGGAAAATATATGGAAAATCCTATTTTTCCAGAAGACGAAGGAAGCCAGAAGGGGGGCTGGAGATGGGCCACAGGGGGCCCACACCACCCCCTGGCGCGGGCCACCCTGGTCCGCGCCACCAGGTGGTGTGGCCACCCTGGTCCACCCCTGGCACTCCCCTCTGGCGTATATTATCCTCCCAAAACCCTAAGACTGGGGGAGCGACCACAGAAAGATTCCGCCGCCTCTGCAGGGCGGAAAAACACCGAGAGAGAAAGATCTCTCTGGCAGACAGATTTCTGCCGAGGGAATTCCTTCCCGGAGAGGGGAGATCGTCACCATCAACACCAGCATCAAGCTGGACTTCATCGGGATCATCATCACCACCATCATCACCATCAGCACCCTCATCACCATCTCCATATTGCTGTAACAATTGAGTTGAATCTTGCATTAGTTCTTAGGGGAAACTTTCCCGGTGTTGATTACTCTTTGTAGTTGATGCTATTGAGTGAACCGTTGAATTATTGTTTATGCTCAGATTGTTATACATCATTATTCCATCTCTGATCATGATCCATATGATGTCTTGTGAGTAGTTTGTTTTGTTCTTGAGGACATGGGAGACGTCATGTTGTTAGTAGTGGTATTGTGTTGAGAAAGATCCAATAGTTTGATATTTAATTTGTGGTGTACTTCTTCTAGTGCTGTCATGTGAACGTCGACTACATGACACTTCACGTATATGGGCCTCGGGGAATGCATTGTGTATTTGGCTACTAATCGTAGGGGTTGCTGGAGTGACAGAGACCTGAACCCCCGTTAGGAAACCATTGCACAAGGGACGTAAGGGTCTTAGAGTTTAAAGTTGTGGTTAGGTTTCTACCTTAATTACTTTCTTGTACTTACGGATGTTTGCAAGGGGTATAATCTCAAGTATGTATTAGTCCTAGGAAGGTCGATACATTAGCATAGGTTCACCCACACAACACTTAGCAAGCTAAAGAAGATTAATCAACTATATAAAGCGAAAGCACTTGACAGTCTTCCCATGTGTCCTCGAGAACGTTTGGTCATCTTAAGTAATACCACCGGCTTGTCCTTTGCTGCATAAAGGATTGACCCACTTGCTGCATTTATTCCTACTGTCTTTTACTTACTCGTACTTTGTTTACTTGCTTTATCAAAAAACCCTAAAAACCGTTTGGTAAGTATTTGCAGAGAATTCCTGATCCATACCACTAGCCAGCACCTTCTGCTCCCCGTTGGGTTCGACACTCTTACTTATCGAAAATACTGCGATATACCCCCTATACTTGTGGGTCATCATCTACCTACACGTCCAGTAGTTTTCTAGGTGTTATCCCACGCATGTGATGAAGGTCGCACTGGGGAGCTAGACATTGCACCTATGGACCTTCCACCACACTAGTACACATATCTTATGTCCACATGCAAGTTCTCGTTGGATTCCGACGCTCCCACGGTCCTTTTCCAACGAAACCCTAGGCAGTAGGATACGTAGGTCTACCACTATAGCTTTCTCTGTAAGAGGTTTGTCCAATGTACTTTTTTATTGGTTTAGCTTTGGTTAGGCCATATCTACATGGAAAACCGCGGTTGGAACCCTTTGCCACATTCTAGCCCCTGGTATACCCGCAACGGGACATTTTCACCTACACGTCCAGTAGTTTTCTAGGTGTTATCCCACGGATGTGATGAATGTCGCACCAGGGAGCTAGACATTGTCCCTACGGACCATCCACCACACTAATACACATATCCAGGTCCACATGCAAGTTCTCGTTGGATTCTGACGCTCCAGCGGTCTTTTCCAGCGAAACCTAGGCAGTGGGATCCACAGGTCTACCCCTATAGCTTCCTCCGTACAAGGTTTGGAAAATGTACGTTTTTGTTGGTTTAGCTTTGGTTAGGTCATATCTACATGGAAAACCACGGTTGGGACACTTTGCCACATTCTAGCCCCCGGTATACCCGCAGCGGGACATTTCCACCTACACGTCTAGTAGTTTTCTAGGTGTTATCCCACGCATGAATGAAGGTCGCACCGAGGAGCTAGACATTGCACCTATGGACCTTCCAGCACACTAGTATACATATACTAGGTCTACATGCAAGTTCTAGTTGGATTCCGGCGCTCCGGCTAGCCCCTGATATACCCGCAACTGGACATTTCCACCTACACGTCTAGTAGTTTTTTAGGTGTTATCCCACGCATGTGATGAAAGTCGCACCGGGAGCTAGACATTGCACATATGGACCTTCCACCATACTAGTACACATATCCTAGATCTACATGCAAGTTCTTGTGGAATTCCCGTGCTCCGGCAATCCTTTTCGTGACATCATTTTATATGGGTGTGGAGACCGCTATTTGGAGGGCAAGAATCCCTACAATCGGTGAAAAAAAATATAACCACATTAAAATTATTGAGCTTATAATAAATAAATGGGTAAAAATATAAGGCTAAATAAATTGAAAACAAATAAAAAAAGCAGTGCCGACGGCAATGCCATCGGCGTAGCTTTGAGTAACTTTGCAAGTACAAATGGAATTGAAAACCAAAAATATGTGCCGACGGCATTGCCGTTGGCATATACCACCTGCCTAACGCCGTCCCGCGTGCCATAAACTGGGCCTAGCTTTGCCGAGGGCTAGAACTACGCCGACGGTTTCTCTCGCCACATTTCGTACTTTGCCGACGGCCATTTCTCCGCCGACGGCCACCCTTGGTCTAGAAGGGCTACGCAGGTTTTCTATGTCGAGGGCCTGCTCGGTGGGCTAGCCTGGGGAGGGACGTATGCCGAGGGGCCCAACAATTGGCCATAGGCGCAGTGAGCCGGTCCTCGGCGCTGTCCAGTTTATAGATGTGCCTGAGATGGATCGATACAATATTTCAAAATAATTCTCATGACTATTCACTACCTTTACACAACAGGAGCGATAAATATATCTACGGGAAAACTGGCATGTGTGCAGGAACACGGCAAAGGACAACGTTGCCATGCGACCTTCCCCAAACACACGACAAAGGGACAACAAAAGATACGAGAAAGAATGTCGCACGGTAAAGGACCAAAGTGCACACGGTAAATAACTGCGCACGGCAAACTGACAACACACGTGGCAGCCCCGGACATGGCCGATGGCGCCGTCGTGACGGGAAGACTTTATCGTGGGTCGTATATCCACACACGGCATTTTTTTAATTTTTCAATCTTTCCACCGAGCGCAAATTTCACGTAGTTTTGTTTATTCGCATCATTTCGTTCCTGCACGATGGTTTTCAATTTTTTTGGGCGACGCTAGGAATCCCCGGACCATGGGAACATCCCCATCATCCTGGTCGAGAAGACGACACGTGTTCCCTCACGTGGTGAACGCGGGAGACATGCACCTCTCCCTCCCTTCCAAGCACGAAAACCCATGTTGTCTTTGAACTTGTTGTTCCCATCCATCGCTCCGTTGTGATCTCAATCTTCGTCGGAGAACACCGTCACTGGAAAAAATGTCGTCGCCGGAGGAGAAGCCGTTGTTGGAGAAGACGTCAGCATAGTGGCAGCAACGCAAACCAAGCTTTGTAGATGTGCATCCCTCTACAGATAGTAGAGCCTCGACCACTTGCAGTGACGCCATCGCAGAGAAGACATCAACACGGCGGTAGCAACGCCAACCACCCTTTATAGTAGCGCATCCCGTTGCTTGTAGTAGAGCTCCCCACCGCTCGCAGTAAAGTTGTCATCGCCGGAGAAGACACCACATGTAGCAAGGCCTCCCGCCCCTTGTAGCAGCGCCACCCACCATTGGTAGCAGAGGTGGTTGCCCAAGGTATCAACGCCGGCCACCCTAGGTAGCAGAACACCGGAACCGCTAGTAGAGCCGCTGCCCAAGGTAGCAACACAAACCACCCTTTGTAGCAGGGCATCCCGTCGCTTGTAGCAGAGCTCCCCACCGCTCACAGCAAAGTCTTCGTCGCCGGAGAAGACACCACATATAGCAAGGCCTCCTGTCCCTTGTAGCAGCGCCACCCACCATCGGTAGCAGAGGTGGTTGCCCAAGATAGCAACGCCGGCCACCCTAGGTAGCAGAACGCCAGAACCGCTGGTGGTGTCGCCGCGCGAGGTAGCAGCACTAGTTTCCCCAAGGTAGCAGCGTCGGTCACCACTGGCTGGAGCGCCGCCCACCAATATAGCAACATTGTGGAGCAGGGAGCAGGGCCACCACCGGCGCCGACGGGATCCTGGGCGGCATCGACCACAGAGAAGACACAATGATATGAGGCGAAGGGGCCGGTGTATGGGGTCAGTGGCGCTGGGATTTGGTGGCGGCAAGGACTAGACAAGGAGAGGCAGTGATCAGCGGCGGGATTTGGTGGCGATGTGGAGATCGGTGCGGGGCTTTGGTGGCCACGGTGCAGATGGAGGAGGATCTCACTTTGGTCTTCATCTTGCATGGAAGAGATAAGGAAGCAGGGTGGGTGGGTCTCGCGTGGATGAGAGGGGTTACGGTACTAACGTGGTGTGTGCACACGTCACAACCAGGACAATTGGAACGCGCGATCGTCTTGGGGATAGGTATCGTTTTCCTTTTTTATTTCTTTGCCTTGCAAATATGCTAAAATGCACAGCAAAGACCCCTAGATCGATGGCATGGCATACCCTGACTCCACCACATCCCACCTATGTTATTCTCTCTCATACTTTTTCTTTCTCCACCCACCCATGAGGCTATGACCGCGTGTATCCTCTCTCTTCTTTTTTCTTCCTCTACCCCCTTGGCACATCACGCAAGGCTGCGAGCGGGCAAGCGCTCGGCTGCGACCGGATGAGGCTGCGAGCAGCTGCAAGCACATGGCCGCGGCGGTGAGCGTGTGGGCATCAGCCGGTCAGAAGGGTTCCAATCAAACATGATTGTCCAAAAGACTGATAACTTCACAATACATACATATATATAGCCTAGTTAAACATATCTAAATTACTAAGGATCCTCCTCGTCACTAGAGAAGATGTCGATGACGTTGTTCTCGGTGCTTGATGTCTCTGCATCGTCTCCTCCTCCGCTCTCTCCATAGCTTGATGCCTCGACATCATCGGCAAAAGGCTTGATGGTGCCCAGCGATGCGCCCAATTCCTAGGCGGCCCTGCGCGCCTCTGTTGGGGATCGCAGCAGAAAACAAAAATTTCCCTACGATGGAACCCCAAAAACTGTCTAGGATCTATCTATGCAGTAATCAGTAACGGACAATGCGTAGAGAATACATACCCTTGTAGACCGTACGCGGTTAACGTTCCGCGGGGAACATGGTTGAAGTAGTCCTACTCGTAGCCGACCTCAAGGTCGTGAAGCTCCACGCAGGTCACCCCTTGCTCCTTCTTCATCTTCATCGTGCAGCAGCTCCGGCTCACGACATTTAAGCGCGCCAAGTGTTGCGCCTCATATCTTCGTACACATCCGGTGCACGATGAGATCTCCGGCTCCCTGATCCCGCCGTGCATGTGGAAGTTGATATCTGGCTAGGAATCCCTGCAGCGCAATGGCGTACTGCAGGTGTGCCTTGATCGCACAGCCCAGACTTGGGGCCATGGTCATAAGGCATAGAGAGAGAGGGAAGGAAGAAGTCAACCAAAGGAGTTCTCCAAATATTGGTGTGTCTCATCCCACCCATGGGCACCTCTTTATATAGGGGAGGGGGTGTGCCCTCCCCTTTGGGTTTCCCATGTGGGACTAAACAAGGGAGTGAGGGGGTAGGCACATGGGCCTCATGGGCCAATCGGTCAGGGGTGGGCCCCACCCCGCGCACAACCCTAGGCTAGCCGGGTGGGCCCCCTTGATGCGCCTGGGCCTTGGCCCTTCCCTCCTTCGGTTTTCCCTCATGCGTCTTTATTCGCTAGGACGTTTGGCCCATTAGTAGAATAACCCTTCAAATTAGATTTTAATATTATATTTAATATTAATTACATTAATTAATATGTAAATACATATTACAAAATCCATCTTGACATGAAACACCTTTCGGTTCCCTTTCGATTTCCTCCGAACGACTTCGGATCTTTTTGCGGAACGATTCCGGCTTTCTCTTTCTCTACTGTGATTCCGTCTTATGAATGATCGCTCTCATCGTACCCTTAAGTGTATCCTCTCATGGCTTAGGAATGCTCTAGACATGATCTGTATCAATGATCAACATAGGGACCAGGGATATCCATGTGACCCCTATGCATTCCTAATGGCAATGTCGTTTCAACCGCTAAATGTAGCATCCTTGTCCTTTTGTTTCTCGATACAACTTGTCCGAGATCCGATCATTGGTATCACATACCTTGTTCAATCTCGTTCACAACAAGTTATGTTTTCTTGTTACCGTGATATTACATCCCCATGACCGAGTCACATGTTGCAACATTTATGGATGTAATCTCACCAAGCTGGCCATATGTATCTTTACCCGTCATGTGGGTGAACAAATCCCGGTCTCGCAGTCACATGTCATGTACTGTTCCTTCGGAATACCCAACATACACCTTTATAACCACGGTATTACCAAGTGGTGCTTGATGCAGTCTAAGCAGCCTCGGGAAACAGTGAGTAATATGAGCTCCCAGTCTAAGGAAAAGGTGTCTAGGTATAGTTGTTGCAACAATGAACTATATGACTTGATCGTGTTGCAATCCTTCGAGGAATGTCCAATCACATCATTTTCCAAAGATATGATCCCGTTGTCAGTCTGCATAAATTCCCATGATCTTGAAACCCAGATCATCTTCACGACCAACGGACTAGTATGAATATAGGCTACTAGGGACTTGGTTGTTTTATAGCACACATGTACCAATGTTTCTACTTGGCACAGTTCTAGCACAATATGAAACTATTATAAACTAATTGAGATATGATAATAAAAACCTATTTATTATTTGCCTCTAGGGCATATCTCCTAAGTCTCCCACTTGCACTAGAGTACAAATAATCCAGCTTGCATTTTACTCATATAAACCATATACCATATGCGTTTACAGATCATGCATGCTCATGGGAAACGTCATGTCCATGTTCTGTTTTCCCAGATCATTATGTCTTTTGCAAATCGTTAATGTCTTCTTAATTTTGACATTCACTCCATTATCGTATAATGGGTCAAAGCATTTGTTTGGCAACAAAGCGAGACTTTGTTTCTAGTGTTTAAGATGACAGTCGTTTTCACCGTTGTCATCTAAACTACGAAACACACTTTGCTATGCTTTGTGTATATACTATAGTCATGGCAGTAGAACGAGGCCGGATTCCAAGAGCTTATAGTGACTTTAGATCAACCTCGAGGGCTTTCTCATGGGCACTAGGCCCTGGGACACATCATTCTACGTTAAAAGCAAACTAGCCCCTCCATAACATTATACATCACATCAGATGTAGCCTTTATACTTCTATATCTATGTAGATCCTAGTGCATGAAATGCAACTATGCCTCTTACATTGCTTCTTTCCATTTATGTACAAACTTAATTCTGGTTCAGTGATCAACTCAGGAATCACTCAAAGGCACATTCTTATAGTTAAGACTTTGTCCAACCAACCAGAACCTCGGGTCACATTACGTCGAGTATACAACATGGTTATATGGAAGAACCTATGACTAAGGCATAGCAGATGCAACACATCTCTTTCTTTCAACCATAGTTGCAATACTAACTCAATGCTTCATACAGTAAGAACTTCTTTCTTAGCTTGTTCCATTCTGAGCTACTCCAGAATCTTGCTTAGGACATTCTGAACATCTTTCAGAATCAAGTCTAGGAAGCATTTGACATTCAGTGTTCATTAAACTCATCAATCTATCTCGATAGATCTCTTTGTTTATTAACTTCAACTTCATCCTTATTTATCTACATTAAACGTTATTAACCAATCACATCATTCACATATGTCATCCACATATCACAGAATGATTTTACACTCCCACTTAAATATGACATTGATACATTGTAAATGTATCTATAATTTTTTGTGTTCCATGCTTGGTTTTATCCACCTTCTTGTGTTTTGTCCACACTTTGGAGTACTTTTCATATGATTTCTTGTACTAACCTATTAACAAGAGCCACAGTGCCAGCTACCTGTGTTATGCTGGTTTTGGTTCTAGGAAAGTCAGAAAATGAATATTCTCGGAATTGGACGGGACAAAAGCCAAAGTTCCTACTTTTCTGGAAGTCATCAGATGCCAGAATACGAGACGGAGAGGAGCCAGGGGGCCACCACACCACCTGGCTGTGCGGGCCAGGCCTGGCCGCGCCAGGGGTGGTGTGGCCAGCCCAGGCACCCCCTCGGCCTCTCCTTCCGCCTATATATTGCCTTCGGGACAAAAACCCTAAGTATCCGATCAAAAATCCACGAAAGAGTCCGTAGCCGCCGTCATCTCCATCCCTATATCGAGAGGGATCTGAAGCTCTTCCCGGCACCCTGCCGAAGAGGGGAATTCACCCTAGAGGCCTTCTTCATCACCATGCAAGCCTCCGGTGTGATGCATGAGTAGTTCATCCTTGGACTACGGATCCATGTAGTAGCTAGATGGTTGGTTCTCCTCCTTTGTGCTTTCATGTTTAGATCTTGTGAGCTCCGTTCATGATCAAGATCATCTATTTGTACTTCTGCGTGTTGCGTTTGCGGGGATCCGATGGATATTGAGATGCTATTTCAGATTGATTATTGATTCTATCATGTCTTTGTTATTTGTGATCTTGCATGCTTTCTGTTGTTTGTAGCTATCTTGGCCAAGTAGATGCTAGCAACTCTAAGAGTTAGTATTTATGCTCGATAGTGGGTTCATGCCTCTGGTAATCTGGAGAAGTGACAGAAATCTCTAAGGTACTATATGTGCTGTTGCTACTAGGGAGAAAACAACAATCCTTTGTTCATAGAACAATCGTATTGTTTACATTACACGCAATTTGTAAAGTAATAATCTGTTGCTTGCAACTTAATACTGGAGGGGGTTCAGATGATAACCTGAAGGTGGATTATTATTCATAGATGCAGTTGGATGGCGGTCTATGTATAATGTTGTAATGCACAATCAAATCTCAGAGGAGTCAAGAAGATTAGTATATGCATGTATTGCTTTCTCGATGTTTGTCAATTGCCCCGCTGTAACTTGTTCACCCAGCATGTTATCTATCTTAAGGAGATCCACCTCTAGTGAACTATGGATCCCGATCTTTTTCTTTACATACAATCTACAAATTGTTTACTACTTTGTGTTTACTTTCTGCAAACTTTTACTTCCTTCCATTCGATACGTTTAATCCTTTGTTTTCAGCAAAACAGGGTGAGATTGACAACCTCATCGCAAGTTGGGGACAAAGTTCTATGGTTGTGTTGTGCAGGTCTCCACGTTGCTACTAGCACGGGTAGTGCGCGCTGCCAAGGCTCAGCTAGAAACACCTTTGGGGTGTTTCCTTGCTTCTACTGGTTCGACTAAACCTTTGTTTCATAACTGAGGGAAAATTGATGTTGTGCTCATCATACATTCCTCTTGGGGTTCCCCAACGAGCTTGTTAATACACGAGCCACCAAGCACTTTTCTGGCGCCGTTGTCGGGGAGTCAAGGACATCTTCACAAGGGGAGTCCCTCATAACCAATCTCTTTACTTTGTTATTTTTGTTTTGCTTTGTTTGCTTGTTTCTTTATCAAAAACACACACAAAATACTTTTACTAGTTTGCTTTCTTATTTGAAAACACAAAAAAATGACTAACCTTGAAAACACTAAGTTGTGTGACTTCACTAGCACGAACAACAATGATTTTATGAGCACACCTATTTCTCCAGCTGTGCATGAAGATACTTTCTTTGAGATAAAACCTGCTTTACTCAATCTTGTTATGAGAGAATAATTTTCTGGTATCGATAATGAAGATCATGCAGGCCATCTAAATAACTTTGTTGAACTTTGTGAGATGTAAAAGCATAGGGATGTAGATGGTGATATTATTAAGCTTAAATTGTTTACTTTCTCTTTGAGAGGAAAAGCTAAAGAATGGTTGAATTCCTTAACTAGGAATAGTATTGATTCTTGGACTAAGTGCAAAGATGCTTTCATTAGAAAATACTATCCTCCTGCTAAGATTATATCTATGAGAAGTGAAATAATGAAGTTTAAACAATCTGATAATGAGCATGTGGCTCAAGCTTGGGAAAGAATGAAATCTTTGGTAAAGAATAGTCCCACTCATGGACTGACTGCTTGGATGATCATCCAAACTTTTTATGCAGGATTGAACTATTCTTCAAGGAACCTATTGGATTCTGCGGCTGGAGGTACCTTTATGACCATCACTTTGGGTGTCGCAACAAAACTTATGGACAATATGATGGTTAATTATTATGAATGGCATACTGAGAGAGCTCCACAAGGTAGGAAGGTAAATTCTGTTGAGGAAACCTCCTCCTTGAGTGATAACATTGATATTATTATGTCTATGCTTGTGAATGGGAAAGCCCATATTGATCCAAATAATGTTCCTTTAGCCTCTTTGGTTCCTCAAGAAGAGAAAGTTGATGTGAACTTCATAAGAAATAACAACTTTGGCAATAATGCTTATAGGAACAATTTTGGTAACAACAATTATAAGCCATACCCTCCTAACAATGCTAATGCTTATGGAAGTTCCTACAACAATAATAGGAGTGCTCCCTCTGAACTTGAAGTTATGCTTAAAGACTTTATTAGTAAACAAACTGCTTTCAATAAAACTATTGAGGAAAAACTCTCTAATGCTGAAAGAAATATAGCATATTGGGCTGAAGCTCAATCTTCCTTGAATACAATGGCTGCTAAACCTGAAACTAATGATAATCGCTTTGCAGCTACTAATGCTATACAAGTAAGAATTGATGAAAATGTTAGACTATTAGCTGAATGCTAAGTGGGAAAGAGAAGATGAAATTGCTAGAAACATTAGTGTTTCTACTATCAACCACCACTAGTGTTGAAGCTAGTAATAGTTCTACTACTCTAGATGATAAATTTGATTTTGATCTTGATGGTTGCAATATCTCTGAAGTTATTAAGTTCCTACAAAAGCTTGCTAAAAGTCCTAATGCTAGTGCTATGAACATGGCCTTTACAAAACACATTAATGATGCTCTCATAAAGATTAAAGAAGAAAAGATGAAACATAAAGCTTCTATTCCTATAAAACAAGAAGATTGTTGGGAACCCATCATTAATATGAAAGTGAATGACTTTGATTTCAAAGCTTTATGTGATCTTGATAGTAGTGTTTCTATTATGCCTAGAAGGATTTAGGATATGCTTGATTTGCCTCCACTTGAAGATTGTTATTTGAATGTCCCACTTGATGATAATGCTAAAAAGAAACTCATGGGGAGTCTTAATGATGTTCTTATTATGGTTAACAATGCCTATGTCCCCGTTGATTTCTACGTTTTCGATGTTGAATGCAATGCTTCTTGTCCTATTACTTTGGGAAGACCTTTTCTTAGAACTGTTGGTGCCATTATTCATATGAAAGAAGGCACCATTAAATATCAACTCCTACTCAAGAAAGGTATAGAACACTTCCCTAAGAAGAGAGAGAAGATTTCTTTTGCTTCTCCTATGAAAACAAAAGTTGGTCTTAATGCTTCTTCATTTGAGAACACTTGATTCTTTTTCTTGCTTCTCTTGCCTAACTTAAAGGCATTAAAGAAAAGTACTTATTGGAAGATAACCTAAAAAAATTAGATGAGTCTTGGAAGTTATTACTTCAGTAATAACCGCTCCTTATCCTTTTTATTTGCTTTTTGTGTCAAGAGTAACCTCTAATGAGAGAGAAGTAATGATTGGGAAAGTTGTTGTCCCAAAACAGAATTCTGTGCTTCACCGTAAAAATTCGTGTCAACTCTATGTTTGTCCTTTTGAGGCGTGAATTTTTTTGCTTCTCTCTCAGGTTGTTATCTAACTTTCGTTAGTTCAACACTTTTCGATTTGAGCAACATAAGGTCTTTGAACAAATTCATCTTTACCTGCAGGTCTGTTTTGACAGATTTCAGCCATTTTCTGCATTTGCTTCTTCTTGGTTCCTTTTTGAGTTCTTTTGGGGAATTGAGCTTTTTGAGGGAAGTACTACAGTAGCTAGTGTTATAATGGAAGTTTATTTGGTGTTGGAACTGAACCTTAAGACTTATTTATCTTGAGTACACTAATGTTGCTAATAAAGATTGTGTGAAGTTTTGTATGAAGAAACATTTTAGGTGTACGGAAGGAATGAGTAATGAGATGAAGGATGGACTAAAGCTCAAGCTTGGACATGCCACACGTGTCACCCTAAGAAATATCCAAGAAGTACAAGCGTCAAAGCTTGGGGATGCCCAAGGCATCCCCTCTTCATCAATAAAAATCACAGGTTTCTTCCAAACGCTTCATATTTATTGTTTCATGCACGGTTGTGTTGTTCTTGGAGCGTCTTCTTTTTCGTTTTTGTTTTGGTTTTTCGTTTGCTTTTGTTTGCTTAGTTTTCTGAATAAATTGGTTGGACCCCCTCTTTCATACATTGGTTTGCAAATAGTTTGGTTTGGATTGGAAAAGAGTAGGAAAGTTCATGCTTATGTGGTAAAAAGAGCTCATTTTTGACTGTGGCCTATGCTCTCTCATGCCATGCTTGATATTGTTTTGGCTTTATGCTTAGTATTCTTTGCTATAGCATGACTTGTTATAAACAATTGAGATTTCTTAATGTGCCTTGGATGAATCATGCATTGTTTTAGCATATTAAAGCATAGTATAGTGGTATTCTCCTTTGATGCTTTATTTGGGTTGACTTGACGCATGCTCACACCATGTTATGACTATCCAAAGTCACCATAAGCCTTTATGATCCTTTAGTTTTCAACTTGTATATCACTTTATGCTTTGATCAATGATGTTTTTTCGCTCTGCATGATTATGGCCATTATTGCTCTCTTAGTTTGTCGCTCCCAGTCTTTTGCTAGCCTCCACAACCAAGTATGAGTTCCACTCATGCATCCAACTCCCAAAATCAAGTTATTCCAAAGAGTCCACTCTCGTGGTGGTGTCATGGCAGATGCCATGGATAAGCTAAAGGTAGGGCCAATATGCACTAGAGGAATCTAGGGAGGGAAAGTGTTGTGATTCCACACACAGATGCTTTGTATTCTCCAAGTTCACTAAGTTTACAGATGCTCCTTGAGCTCTATTGGGGAGAGGAGGAAGAAGAAGTTCTCTTACTCTCACCACTACTTTCGCCTCAAGATCCAACTACTCACCCGCCAACCCCAACTACAGAAGCCCTATCGCCCCTTATAAAGGGGAGACTAGGTCAGGAATATGCCTCTCCCAAAATAGCAAACCGACCGGGTCACCTTTTTCCCTCGCGTGCAGAGGCTACGTAAGCCTCTGCGGCGCCAGCGTCAGCCGACATAGGCTGCGTCACCTCTGTCGGCCACGCCTTGCTGGTCCCTCCCTCTGTCCGCTTTGCTCATGCTCCAGCGTACAGAGACCACCTTTTGACCAGCGAGATACCTTCCTTCTCTTGCAAGCCTGATATAATCCGGATCAGGCCTAGTTAATCTAGCTCCGTGGGTACCTGCAGACGAATTATAAAGATCTTGCCGACGTATGATATACATCGGCCGGGACATGGTTAAATGGACATCCTCCGGGCTGGTTTACTCTGTAAGGCGGCCTGCCTTGAGGTGACCCGGCCAGCTTTTCGCTTTGACCTTGCCATACCTCAGCTAACTCGGCCTCTATACCCCGGCGTGATCCTACCTGGGGGTATCCCCCCAACATTAGTCCCCGAAGCTGGTGCGGTCTTAGCAACTTCAGCCGCTAAGGCCATAGCAGGTTCAATCTTTTTGCTCCCTTTTCCGAGTTACTCTGTAGCTCGGATCCCATGGTGTAGCATTCCCTTGGCACATTCCAAGTTTTCACTCGCTGGCCGGGTTAATCAACGGTTTTCCGTGTTATCCTTCCTTCTCTCATACGTTTCCCCACGTCCTACGTGGAGGGTAATCATCACCTTGCCTCATTTTAAGGGCTTGTGCCAGTTACTGTATTCATTGTCAGGAGTTACTGTTGCAAACTTCGCGTCGTGGCTTCCTCCTCGTTAATTGCATCACTACGTCGCGTCATGGGATCCCCTGTTTCCAGTGGCCCTTCCTGTGGCTTGCCTCTGATGGTTGATACATGGCCACACTGTGTGGCCTCGATGCACAGCACGATCCCACTACCCACTGCTGGGGCATCGTTAAATAGGAGTGGGGGCGCGCCCCTTGGGTGTTTTCCCCTTCTCGTGCCCCTTAGCCTCTCTGCTTATTATTCCTCCTTGCGACAGCGCCGCCATCGCTGCACCGTGCTTCTTTGCATTAGCCTCGCTGCCGCTCCTGCGCTGCTTCAATGTCACGGGTCCGCGCCAATCCAAGCCTCTGCCCCCACCTCCGATCGGGCCGGTGAGGACAGTGACCTGGAGATGACCGAGGAGGAGCTCGCCATCGTCAAGGAAGGAGAGATGGAGGAGGAGGGCGCAACCCTAGAGCGCGGTGCCTGGGCCGGTTCTTGGGTGTGCCAGGACGACCTCGACTGGATCTACCACACCCGTCGCATCCCCGAAGGCGTGATTTCCTGCCACACCTCCGAGGAGCTCGCTCCCTCACCCAATCCGAGTGAGTTCGTCGTCTTCCTGTCTCACTTCCTGCGCGGCTTTGGCCTGCCAGTGAGTGACTTCTTCCACGATTTCGTCAACATCTACGAACTCCAACCTCACCATCTTCCGGCGAATGCCATTACATCCCTCTCCTCTTTCGCATCTGCCATAGAAGGGTACCTCGGATTGTGGCCCACCAAAGAGTTTTGGATCCAGTTCTTCGGTTTGCGGAGGAACGTTGTTCTGGATAAGGAGCGTGCCCCGGAGGACAAGCACCTGACCCAATGTGGTGCGGCCTCCATCTCACCCCGGAAACAATCTGTCTTCCCCCGAGTCACGGGGCTTGAATCTTGTAAGGGCTGGGCCCGGACCTTCTTCTACGTGAGGAATGGTACGGATGAGGATCTAATCCGGCTGCGCCCCTTCACGATGGGTCCTCCTAATCCGGCTCTTTGGGACCGGGTTCCCAAGAAACCAACTGTCTTGGCGAATCAGGTCAATAAGCGGTTCAAGGAACTGAAGGATCTAGGGCTGCGCAATGAGGATGTGATGATCACATTCGTCCACAGCTGGATTTCCCCCTTCATAAATGCACACACAAACTTTGTCATATGAGCTGGCAACTTGACCCCAACCAGACCTCCTCCTTCGAGTTGAGCAACACTGAGATCTTCCGCCGAGTCAAGGCCCTCTTCACGACCGACAAGGACTTCAGTGCTGAGTGGGGGTGGGGGCTGGAGCATTACTGCCGGGACAAGCCTCCTCCTACGGTAAATCTCATTACCCCATCCTTCTTCGAGTTATATCCTATGTCGGAGCATGCTGTTTATTTGATCCCTTTGCATTTTCCTTTTAGTTGTTTCTTCAGCAAACCATTGAAAATGGCACCGAGCCTTCCCTCAAATGGGGGCAAGATAGACTTGTTCCCGACGAGGAGGAGCCGGATCAAGAAATGTTCTTGCCTACCCTGGACGCAACCAAGCGACCTTCTGGTAACTTCTTTTCCTTAAGTAATTGTCCTGACGATGAGGATGATTCCGACATTGAAGTGGTGGAGGTATTTAACCCGGTGCCCCTTTCTTATGCGTTTCTGGCTTCAGCTAACCCGGCTGTGTAGATCCATGAAGATCCCCCTCTCGCTACGGGTGAGCCGGTTCCTGCCACGTCTAAGAAACGGGCCGCTACCTTGGC
Organism: Avena eriantha; assembly: GCA_910589775.1. Taxonomy (NCBI): domain Eukaryota; kingdom Viridiplantae; phylum Streptophyta; class Magnoliopsida; order Poales; family Poaceae; genus Avena; species Avena eriantha. Next base: position 50,891,508 of record OU342744.1, on the reverse strand, counting down.
TGCTTCTTCCAAGCCTCCCCAAGCAACCAAACGGCAGAAGAAGTCCGCTGACAAGGCCGCCACCAAGCCTCCAACTAAGGCCATAGTCCGGAGAGCTCGAGTAAGTCACTGGCTATAACTTGTCCAATTCTCTGCTTCATGCTTCTATGTCTATATGCCTTTCTTTTTGTTGTAACATGTTATTCGTTGTTTGATTCGACAGGGCTACGATGGAGGTTCCCCAGAGCGGCTCCAGTATCGCCTCCTCTTTTCGGCGCACCCCATCTCCTTCTCGTGGTGATGACACAAGCCCACTGAGCCCAATTCAGGAGGGTTCAGCGGCTGCTCCGGGTCATAGCCCACCTCATCCCGAGGAGGTCAACCTCGGAGCAGGGGGAAGTGGCACGGCCGAGCTAGCGGATGCTCCCAGCTCTTCATTGGCTCAGCCGCAACCCGTCACTTCCGAGGTACCAGCAGCAACTGCAGCACCCCCGTCAACACCAGCAACAGTACAAGTATCAGCACCAATACCACCAGCAGCACCGACAGCATCGACAGCACTAGCATCAACACAAGCACCAGCACCAACTCCTTTTGCCTCGTCCGAGTCTTCCAAGACCCCGTGAGAAGACCCCGCCAGCACCAAGGCTGCACCCAAGTCCAAATCTGCAGCACCAGCACCAGCCTCCCAACAGCAACCTAAGGCTAAGAAAGGTTCTGGTGCCACCAAGGCAACATCCATCGAGGTTGGATAGTGCACGCTCGCGTCCATGCTTCCCAAGAGAGATGCCTCCTCCGGGTCAGCTAGCAGCAAGCAACTTTCACTGCATACCAGCCCTGCTACCGCCCAGGTTGCGAGGAGGGAGGCCCACGCCAAAGGCTTGGTTTCACCTCAAATGCTTAGTGGAGAGAGCTATCCTCAAGCTTTGATTGAATACATTGACAATTGGAACAAAGCGGAGTTCGTCGATCCAAACAACAATCTCCCGGAGTAGTTTGGACCCACTGAATTCAGCGCACAAATGAACACAGCAGCCAAGGCTATAAACATTGCTAGCCAGATGATGGAGGTACACTACTCTGTCTTTTCCTTAATACGCACAAGTACTTAGAGACATATCCATTAGTCCCCGAGCCTCCGGGGGAGTAACTTGTTACTCGGCCGGATGCTCCTTAGAGAACTAGCGTAGCTCCTTAGTAGCTTCGAATATGCACACACCTAGAGCCGGATTAAGTTCCACTTGGCCTGGATTTTGTATACTTCGAATATGCACACACCTAGAGCCGGGTTAAGTTCCACCTGGCCTGGATTTTGTACACTTCGAATATGCACACACCTAGAGCCGGGTTAAGTTCCACTTGGCCCGGATTTTGTACACTTCGAATATGCACACACCTAGAGCCGGGTTAAGTTCCACTTGGCCCGGATTTTGTACACTTCGAATATGCACACACCTAGAGTCGGGTTAAGTTCCACTTGGCCCGGATTTTGTACACTTCGAATATGCACATAGCTGAGCAGACTTTGCTCTTTTCAGATCACTACCAATCGTCGAACTGCTGAGTTTCAGCGCCTCCTGGACTCACACAAGGTGTTGTGCTCGAAACATGTTGCTCTTCTTGCTGAGTGCGAGAAAAAGGGTAAGTTTTCTCTTTGACTTATCCCCCCATCTTTCTTTGTCTTTTCCCGCCGAACTAATCTGTCATTCGGATTGCATAGCCGGAGTGGAGGCTGAAAATACAATTATGAGGAAAAACTTGGACCAGATAAAAGGTAATTCGCTTGGGTTACTCATTTTCCGTGCTTTCTCTCCTTTCTCCTGGGCTCGGCAGATATTCATACCTCGGCTCTGCCGGGTCAACAAATCTTTGCAGCATCCCTTGAAGATAGTGTGTCCGTGCCTGATATGATGCTGCATTTTCTCTAACAAGCAGGGCAACATCAGGCCGAGCTCAACAACAAGGATGACAAACTTGCCAAACTCCAAGCCAAGGATGATGAACTTGCCAAGCTCAAAGCAGAGATGAAAAAACTCAAAGAGCTCCACAAGACTGAGATGGACAAGGCTGGCCAAGACTTCACCGAGGAGCGAGAACGTCTCAGCCTTCAACTTGCAAAAGATCAAGAGCTACTGAAGGAGGCCGACGTCAAGCTTGACTCGGCAAATGTTTAACTTGAGCAGCTCCGGAAGAGGTGTGTTGATTGCACCAAAGAGCTGACCCGGATCCATAGTCATATCTCCTGTAAGCTCTTTTCCTTCAGCTGACATGTATTTCTCTATGTTAAACTCTTTTACTTATCTCACTTGTTCTGTTTTCAGGCAAATTTCCAGAGGGCAATGTCATCGCGTTTGCTGCCATTGCCAAGTTTCGTCAGCAGAGGGGTACCCCAACTGGTCCTGGCTCTGAGGGTATTCCGTATGACATTGAGGACCTGCTGGTTGATACAGTGCAAATGTATCTATAATTTTTGATGTTCCATGCTTGGTTTTTCCACTTTCTTGTGTTTTGTTCCAACTTTGGAGTACTTTTCATATGATTTCTTGGACTAACCTATTAACAAGAGCCACAGTGCCAGCTGCATGTTTTCTGCTGTTTTTGGTTCCAGGAAAGTCAGAAAATGAATATTCTCGGAATTGGACAGGACAAAAGCCAAAGTGTCTATTTTTCCGGAAGTCATCAGATGCCAGAATACGGGACGGAGAGGAGCCAGGGGGCCACCACACCACCTGGCTGTGTGGGCCAGGCCTGGCCGCGCCAGGGGTGGTGTGGCCAGCCCAGGCACCCCCTCGGCCTCTCCTTCCGCCTATATATTGCCTTCGGGACAAAAACCCTAAGTATCCGATCAAAAATCCACGAAAGAGTCCGTAGCCACCGTCATCTCCATCCCTAGATCGAGAGGGATCTGAAGCTCTTCCCGGCACCCTGCCGGAGAGGGGAATTCACCCTAGAGGCCTTCTTCATCACCATGCAAGCCTCCGGTGTGATGCGTGAGTAGTTCATCCTTGGACTATGGATCCATGTAGTAGCTAGATGGTTGGTTCTCCTCCTTTGTGCTTTCATGTTTAGATCTTGTGAGCTCCGTTCATGATCAAGATCATCTATTTGTAATTCTGCGTGTTGCGTTTGCGGGGATCCGATGGATATTGAGATGCTATTTCAGATTGATTATTGATTCTGTCATGTCTTTGTTATTTGTGATCTTGCATGCTTTCCGTTGTTAGTAGCTATCTTGGCCAAGTAGATGCTAGCAACTCCAAGAGTTAGTATTTATGCTCGATAGTGGGTTCATGCCTCTGGTAATTTGGGGAAGTGACAGAAATCTCTAAGGTACTAGATGTGTTGTTGCTACTAGGGAGAAAACAACAATCCTTTGTTCATAGAACAATTGTATTGTTTACTTTACACGCAGTTCGTAAAGCAATAATATGTTGCTTGCAACTTAATACTGGAGGGGGTTCGGATGATAACCTGAAGGTGGATTATTAGTCATAGATGCAGTTGGATGGCGGTCTATGTATAATGTTATAATGCCCAATCGGATCTCAGAGGAGTCAAGATCATTAGTATATGCATGTATTGCTTTCTCAATGTTTGTCAATTGCCCCGCTGTAATTTCTTCACCCAGCATGTTATCTATCTTAAGGAGAGCCACCTCTAGTGAACTATGGATCCCAGTCCTTGTCTTTTACATACAGTCTACAAACTGTTAATGCTTTGTGTTTACTTTCTGCAAACTTTTACTTCTTTCCATTCGATACGATTAATCGTTCGTTTTCCGCAAAACACGGTGAGGTTGACAACCTCATCGCAAGTTGGGGACAAAGTTCTGTGGTTGTGTTGTGCAGGTCTCCACGTTGCTACTAGCATCGGTAGTGCGCCCTGCCAAGGCTCAGCTAGCAACACCTTTGGGTGTTTCCTTGCTCCTACTGGTTCAATTAAAGCTTGGTTTCATACTGAGGGAAACTTGCTACTGTGCTCATCATACCTTCCTCTTGGGGTTCCCAACGAGCTCTACATCATCATCGCTCTAGCATTTTCCTAGCGCAATTACAAAGCCATCAAGCATTTTTCTGGCGCAGTTGCCGGGGACTCAAGGACATCTTCACAAGGGGAGTCCCTCATAACCAATCTGTTTACTTTGTTATTTTTGTTTTGCTTAGTTTCTTTTTGCTTTGTTTGCTTGTTTTCTTTATTCAAAAACATAAAAAAATTAGTTTTACTAGTTTGCTTTCTTATTTCAAAAACACAAAAAAATTAGTTCTTATCTTGAGTTGCCACTATGTCAAGCCTTTCTCCAGTCACTATGTCGCCTGAGGAAATGATTTTCACTTTTAAACAAGGAATTGAGGAAAGTTTTAAAGAAGCTTGGTCTAGAATCTCTGATCTACATGAAAAAACTGAGCCTAAAATGACTCAAAGCTTGTTCCTTAGAAGTTTTTACCTTGGAATTGCTCTTTGCTATAGATATGCTTTAGATACTATTGTGGGAGGAGATTTTCTCCAATGTAATGAGGATGATGCTATAAAGAAATTGATCCTCACTTACAACTTGCCTAGCCAAACTGATATTTCTTTCGCAAGAATATTTGCTAGATTGAACACTCTTGAGACTAGCACTACTAGCTTAAAAGATTGCTATAATACGCTTAGGGAGCATCAAAATTATGTTCCAATAAATTCTGAACCATCAAAGTGGCTCCCTATAGTAAATATTGAGATAAACAATGAAACTTTTCAAGCTTGATGTGATATCATGTCTGAATTTTGTCTTATGCCCAAAGATATTTATGAATCTCTGAATACTTGAGGGCTTACTGAAGGAGGAAAAGAAGTATCTCTTGCTAATAATGCTACCATATTACCTCTTGGAATAGCTGAAGGAGTGTTTACAAATATCCTTGGGAAAATGATTTCTACTGATTATCTTGTTATTGAATGTGCAGGAAAAGGACAAATTACACTTGGAAGATCCCTATTAGAACTCCTTGGAGCAATAATAGACGTGGGAAAGGGGACCATGCACCTTTCTTCTCCACCAAACAATCATATTTTCACCAAGGTTAAGAATAAAAGTAAGAGAGGTAAGGGCAATAAATTTGGTCTTAATGCTTCTTCATTGGAGAACACTTGATTCTTTTTCTTGCTTCTTATGCCTAACTTAAAGGCGTTAAAGAAAAGTACTTATTGGGAGATAACCCAAAAGTTTTAGATGAGTCTTGGAAGTTATTACCTCTGTAATAACCTCTCCTTATCCTTTTTATTTGATTTTTGTGCCAAGAATAACCTCTAATGAGAGAGAAGTAATGATTGGGAAATTTGTTGTCCCGAAATAGATTTCTGTGCTTCACCATAAACATTCGTGTAAAATCTGTAAATGTCTTTTTGAGGCGTGCATTTTTGTGCTTCTGCCCCAGGTTGTTATCTAACTTTCGTTAGTTCAACACTTTTTGATTTGAGCAACAGAAGGTCTTCGAAAAATCGTCTTTACCTGCTGGTTTGTTCTGACAGATTTCTGCCATTTTCTGCATTTGCTTCTTGTTGGTTCCTTTTTGAGGGAAGTGCTACAGTAGATAATGTTCTAATGGAAGTTTATTTGGTGTTAGATCTGAACCTTAAGACCTTTTATTTTGAGTGCACTAATGTTGCTAATAAAGATTGTGTGAAGTTTTGTATGAAGGAAAATTTTCAGGTGTATGGAAGGAGTGAGTAATGAGATGAAGGATGGACTAAAGCTCAAGCTTGGGGATGCCACGCGTGTCACCCCAAGAAATATCCAAGAAGTACAAGCGTCAAAGCTTGGGGATGCCCAAGGCATCCCCTCCTTCATTAATAAAAATCCTAGGTTTCTTCCAAACTCTTCATTTTTATTGTTTCATGCACAGTTGTGTTGTTCTTGGAGCGTCTTATTTTTCATTTTCGTTTTGGTTTTTAGTTTGCTTGATTTGCTTAGTTTTGTGAATAAATTGGTTGGACCCCCTCTTTCATACATTGGTTCGCAAATAGTTTGGTTTGGTTTAGAAAAGAGTAGGAAAGTTCATACTTGTGTGGTAAAAAGAGCTCATTTTTGATTGTGGCCTATGCTTTGTCAAGCCATGCTTAATATTGTTTTGGCTTTATGCTTAGTATTGTTTGCTGTAGCGTGACTTGTTATAAACAATTTTGATTTCTTAATGTTCCTTGGATGAATCATGCGTTGTTTTAGCATATTAAAGCATAGTACAGTGGTATTCTCCTTTGATGTTTTATTTGGGTTGACTTGGCGCATGCTCACACCATGTTATGACTATATCAAGTCACCATAGCCTTTATGATCCTTTAGTTTTCAACTTGTAGTATCACTTTATGCTTTGATCAATGATGTTTTGTCGCTCTGCATGATTATGGCCATTATTGCTCTCTTAGTTTGTCGCTCCCAGTCTTTTGCAAGCCTCCACAACCAAGTATGAGTTCCACTCATGCATCCAACTCCCTAAACCAAGTTATTCCAAAGATTCCACCATACCTACCTACTAGCTTATGCTATTCCAAGTATATTCATGCTTTTGTTTCCCTTCCAAATTAAACTTGTTATGAGAAAACTAGTGATTAAAGCTCTCACGAACTTGATGGCACACTTTCCTTTTTGCATCTAATAAACTTGAACCATTGGGTCCTTATTTGTTGTGTATATGCATGCGCTTTATAAGTTGAAATTAGCAGAACCATGTTTCATGGGGAACGCTTTCAACATTGCACTTGTACTTTGTACCCCGTTGATATCATGTTCTTTTGCTTACGGATCCTGGCGGTGTGAAATAAAAGTGGAACTTGTAAGATCATGGAGTTTGTATGTATGTTAGAGAAATGTCTGGACCGCTAGCCTAAGCCATGCCTAATCATGGTGGAAACGTGCAGCATCACCATAATGAGCACTCTATGAAGCATCCTCAATAAAAACCTATGAAAATAGCAAATAAAAAGATCGCTGAGATGCTCATTATCTGCTTACCTTGTCATTTTGATTATGGGAAAGCTCCCGTATCATGTGGAAGGGGTACCCCCGTTAGCGGTTCTTAATGATACACATGTACTTACAATGACAAGAGCTTACTCGTGACAGAAGTTGAGTAGCATGAGGATCGGTCTTCGTAAGTAAGGGGCATGAGATTTCGGTTTATAACTTGTCAAGCATATCCTCCTAGTTATGTCACTTTAACCTTAATCACCTTAAAGATGCTTATGATAGGGGCAATGAGAGTTGAAAGCTATAAGTACCATAATTTTTGGAAGCTCTTTATGAGACTTGAATACCTACTTCCTTTTATAAAGGCCATTCTTCCACCATTATATTGAGTCTCCACCTTCTACCTTTATGCACCTACTTTGAGAGCATAGTGGCCATTCTTAGTTCTATGTGCATTGTCCCAAGACTAGTTGATTGATGCATAACTTGTTATTGCGTGTTTTAAACTATTCTATCTTGTCACTCTTATGAACTTTGAAGGTGTCCTATGCATTTATATTTGATACTCTATGAGGGACAAGCTGAATACTATTATGCTATGTTTTCTTTATGTGAAACAAACAAACGTCTTGCAAAGCATTGTTATTCATGAATCTTTTGTTTGTGCCTTTTCATGTTGCATCATAGTTTCTTTTCTTATTGCTAGTACTTTGTATTTCATGTTATGATTGAAGTACTATGATCCTAGCTTTGAATGTTTTACAAATACTTTGTTCAAGTCTTTGATGGTGCATGTCACCTCAAAAATTACTCTTTCTTTTTATCACTTACCTACTCGAGGACGAGCAGGAGTTAAGCTTGGGGATGTTGATACATTGCAAATGTATCTATAATTTTTGATGTTCCATGCTTATTTTATCCACTTTCTTGTGTTTTGTTCCAACTTTGGAGTACTTTTCATATGATTTCTTGGACTAACCTATTAACAAGAGCCACAGTGCCAGCTGCCTGTTTTCTGCTGTTTTTGGTTCTAGGAAAGTCAGAAAATGAATATTCTCGGAATTGGACGGGACAAAAGCCAAAGTGCCTATTTTTACGGAAGTCATCAGATGCCAGAGTACGAGACGGAGAGGGTCCAGCGGGCCACCACACCACCTGGCCACGTGGCCCAGCCTGGCCCACACCAGGGGGTGGTGAGGCTAGTCCTGGCACCCCCTCGGTCTCCCCTTCCACCTATAAGATGCCCTCGGGATGAAAACCCTAAGTACCCGATCAAAAATCCACGAAAGAGATTGTAGCCGCCGTCATCTCCATCCCTAGATCGGGAGGGATCTGAAGCTCTTCCCGGCACCCTGTCAGAGAGGGGAATTCACCCTGGAGGCCTTCTTCATCACCATGCAAGCCTCCGGTGTGATGCGTGAGTAGTTCATCCTTGGACTACGGATCCATGTAGTAGCTAGATGGTTGGTTCTCCTCCTTTGTGCTTTCATGTTTAGATCTTGTGAGCTCCGTTCATGATCAAGATCAACTATTTGTAATTCTGCGTGTTGTGTTTGCGGGGATCCGATGGATATTGAGATGCTATTACAGATTGATTATTGATTCTATCATGTCTTTGTTATTTGTGATCTTGCATGCTTTCTGTTGTTAGTAGCTATCTTGGCCAAGTAGATGCTAGCAACTCCAAGAGTTAGTATTTATGCTCGATAGTGGGTTCATGCCTCTGGTAATCTGGGGAAGTGACAGAAATCTCTAAGGTACTAGATGTGCTGTTGCTACTAGGGAGAAAACAACAATCCTTTGTTCATAGAACAATCTTATTGTTTACTTTACACGCAGTTCGTAAAGAAATAATTCATTGCTTGCAACTTAATACTAGAGGGGGTTCGGATGATAACCTGAAGGTGGATTATTAGTCATAGATGTAGTTGATGGCGGTCTATGTATAATGTTGTAATGCCCAATCGAATCTCAAAGGAGTCAAGATGATTAGTATATCCATGTATTGCTTTCTCGATGTTTGTCAATTGCCCCGCTGTAATTTGTTCACCCAGCATGTTATCTATCTTAAGGAGAGCCACCTCTAGTGAACTATGGATCCCGGTCCTTGTCTTTTACATACAATCTACAAACTATTACTGCTTTGTGTTTACTTTCTGCAAACTTTTACTTCTTTCCATTCGATACGTTTAATCCTTTGTTTTCTGCAAAACACGGTGAGATTGACAACCTCATCGCTAGTTGGGGACAAAGTTATGTGATTGTGTTGTGCAGGTCTCCACGTTGCTACGAGCACCGGTAGTGCGCGCTGCCAAGTCTCAGCTAGCAACACCTTTGGGGTGTTTCCTGGCTCCTACTATTTCGATTAAACCTTGGTTTCATACTGAGGGAAACTTGCTGCTGTGCTCATCATACCTACCTCTTGGGGTTCCCAACGAGCTCTACATCATCATCGCTCTAGCATTTTCCTGGCGCCATTACAGAGCCATCACTGGTCAGCTTATCCTCCTGAATTGAAATTATCAAGAACTATGGTCCGGGCATCTTGGATTCAGCCATCCGGATCTTCCGCGCACTTTGGCCCAGTGAGGATCCTCTGGAGGGTTCCACTGCTCTGATCAACAAATTGATGGATTGCGAGACCCAGCTCGACCTCTGGAGGGAATCCACCACACGTGTCGGAGCTGATATTGTCCTCCATTTTGTGCTCTCCTGGTATGAAGAGCTAGATTTGAAGGTTCTCGAGCGCCTGCGCACCGGGTCCAGGTGGTCAAACGATCCGGATTGGATTGCTCGGTGCAAGGATTGTGCCCACAACCTTATTCGGTTTGCGCCTGTCCATGAATGGAACGAAGGACCAAGCTTCCTCGACGCCGTGGACGACGAGTACGTCGAAGATGGTTTGGGTGAAGAGGACGAAGCCTCAGATCTCGAAGACATCGAAGACAATGACGAGACTGAAGCCGGAGTTCCACCTGCTGGCGTCGAGTTACCTCCTCCTCCTGCTGCTGCTCCTTGAGCATAAAAACACTTTGAAATTTATCAGATCCCCGGTATGCCGGGTGTAGATGTATTAAACATACTGATTATGTTTTGCTACTAAGTTGTTCATGCCGGATTAACTTGGGCGTAGTCCCCAAGTTTCAGTTTCTTGTTTCTTCAATTTCATGGCTCGGCTCGCGTTTACCTTGATTCGGTTTTATGACTTATGAGTCCGAGTTTCAAAAATTGACTTAACAATACTTGGAAACTTTAGGATTAGCTCAAAATAATCCAGCATGGTAAAGGTAAAGTAAACATAGGGTTAGTCCGAACAATAAATGTCGGCTTGATTACGTTCCTTTCCTTAGTCGTTTTTCGTGTGCTACGCATTTCCAAATTTGTTCTCTTGCATGCCATGAAGCCAATTCTTGTTGGACAGCAGCAAGTCAAAGAGTTGAGTTTTTGGTGCTCACACACTACTAATCCGGCTTAGGTAGAAGCAACTTAAGCTAGTCGACATAAAAATAAATAAAAAACAAAGAAGACAACAAATATTACTAAGGCAGTCCCCGAGTTACTGCTCGAGGTGCCACGATTTCATTGATAAACTAATTGCCGGCATACATACCGACATACGAGAGACTTAGATACATACACTTCTTTGTTAAGTGTAGAACGGACGAAGTAGGGCTACATTCCATGGACGCTTAGATTCCTCACCGGACATGTCCGCCTTGTTCTTCTCCTATGGTTGTGCATCAATGAGATAGTAAGAGTCATTGTGCAATGCTTTGCTCACGATGAATGGCCCTTCCCATGGGGGGATAACTTATGCATGCCAGCAGTACGTTGTACCAGCCGGAGTGCCAGATCACCTTCCCGGAAGACTCGGGGGTTTACTTTCCGGCTATGATAGCGTCGGAGATTTTGCTGATATATGGCGGATCTGGACAATGCCAATTCTCTCGCTTCTTCCAGCAGATCAACATCATTTTACCGGGCTTCTCGCACTTCGGCTTCTGTATATTGGGTGACCCTAGGAGAATCATGCTCTATGTCGGCTGGTAATACAGCTTCTGCCCCATATACCAGAAAAAATGGCGTATAGCCTGTTGATCGATTCAGAGTTGTTCTTAAACTCCACAGTACCGCTGGTAGTTCTTCTATCCAGCACCCTGCTGATCTTTGCAGTGGCTCAATGAGCCGGGGTTTTTTCTCGGATAATACCAATCCGTTGGATCTTTCCACTTGTCTGTTCGATCCGGGGTGAGCTACTGAAGCAACGTCCAGCCGGATCTTCTTATCCCGGCAGAATCGCGCAAATGCTCCTTCAGCAAAATTAGTGTCGTTATCTGTTATGATACTGTGAGGGTAACCATATCTCGGGATGATATCTTTGAGGAATGACACGGCTGTAGCTCCATCACATTTTCTTATCGGTTTTACTTCAATCCATTTTGTAAACTTGTCAACCATAACCAAGATATGGGTCATATTTCCTTTTGTCGGCTTAAATGGGCCAACCATATCCAAACACCATACGGAAAATGGCCAGGTAATCAGTATGGTCTTGAGCTCTGACATTGGCATGTGTGTCTTGGTAGCATACCTCTGACAACCATTGCATTTTCTTACTAGATCCTCTGCTTGCTCCAAGGCACTTGGCCAGTAAAACCCATGCTGGAAAGCTTTTGCTACTAAGTCTCTAGACGAGGCGTGATGCCCACATTCCCCTTGATGTATATCTCGGAGGATGTCAAGCCCTTCTTTCGGGTCAACACATCGTTGCAGGACATTCGTGACACTCCTTTTGTATAGCTCTACGTTGATAATCGTGTATGCCTTTGCGCGCCTCTGAATTTGCCTTGAAAGTACTTCTTCATTGGGCAAAGATCCATCCTTCGGGAACTGGAATATGTATAGTGCCCAAGATGGTATGGCTCACATCAGAAACATATCCTCGTCAATTTCCATTTGATCCACCGACATAACCTCTGCCAGATCACGCTACGCAGTCCCCGGGTTCTGCGAAGCAGTCCCTAGGTTTTCTGAAGTAGTCCTCGGGTTTTCCCAAGCAGTCCCCGGGTTTCCTGAACCACTTCCCACATCAATTTCCATGGGCACAGCTCCGGACTCCGGATCAGCCGGTATATATATTGACTCGGACTCTAGGGATGGCCTGATAGATGGCTTTCTGAGGTGTTCTAGTGTTACACCTGGCGGGATTGCTTGTCGAGTTGATCCAAGCTTCGACAGTACATCGGCAACCTCATTTTCTAGCCGAGGTACATGGTGAAACTCACATCCATTGAAGTATCCTGATATCTTCTGCACAAGAAATCTGTATAATGCCATGTTTGCATCCAAAGCATCCCATTGCCCTGAGACTTGCTGAACCACCAAATCCGAGTCACTGAAGCACTGGATCTGACGTATTCCAATTTCTTTTGCTACTTTGAGTCCATGCACAAGTGCTTCATATTCTGCAACATTGTTTGATGTTGTGAAGTGGATCTGCAGCACATATTTCAGCTGGTCTTTTTTGGGAGAGGTAAGCACAACTCCGGCGCCTAACCCAGTTTTTGTTTTTGATCCATCAAAATGCATTCTCCAGTAGTTCGGATCAGGCAACGGTGGCTCATATTGCATCTCGGCCCAATCCATGAAAAAGTCGGTCACAGCCTGAGACTTGATCACATCTCTCCTGTCGTATTGTGGAGCATAAGGGGCTAGCTCGATCTCCCATTTTGCGATCCGACCGCTTGCATCCTTGTTGCTCATTATCTCGGATATGGGGGCTTCACATATCACCTTGATACGATGTTCTTCAAAATAGTGCTTCAGCTTCTTTGCTGCCATATACACACCATATGCCATCTTCTGATAGTGAGGATAGTTTTGTTTTGACGTTGATAATACCTCACTCAGGTAGTAAACTAGCCTTTGCACCGACTTACCTTCTTCGTCGCGCTCTACCACTATTACTACACTTACAACTTGGTTGGTTGCGGCTATGTAGAGCAACATTGGCTCTTTTGATAGTGGAGAGGCTAACACTGGTGCAGTGGCTAACATTTTCTTTAACTAGATGAAGGCTTCATTGGCCTGCAGCGTCCATACGAACTTTTCCGACTTTTTCATTAGTTGATAGAGAGGCAATGCCTTTTCTCCCAACCGACATACAAACTGACTTAAGGATGCCAGACAACCAGTGAACTTCTGGACATCGTTAAGGCACTTCGGCAATTCCATCCGCTCTATGGCTTGGATATTAGTTGGGTTAGCTTCCATACCTCGGCTGGAGACAAGAAATCCGATTAATTTTCCAGCCGGGACACCGAAGGTACACTTCTCCGGGTTAAGCTTCATTCGGAACCTCCTTAGGTTCGCGAATGTTTACCTGATATCATCAAGGAGCATTTTGCTTTCCTTGGTTTTTATAACCACATAGTCCACACGTACTTGCACATTTCGACCAATTTGATCCTGTAGGCATTTCTGCATACATCTTTGATACGTTGCCCCTGCATTACGTAAACCAAAAGGCATAGTGCGATAGCAATAAGCCCCGTACGGGGTGATAAATGTAGTCTTTATTTGATCATCTGGGTTCAGTGGTATCTGGTGGAAACCAGAATATGCGTCTATGAACGACAATAACTCACGCCCCGTAGTAGAATCTATGACCTGATCTATTCTTGCAATGGGAATGGATCTTTTGGGCACGCCTTATTCAGGTTCGTGCAATCGATGCACATACCCCAAACCACTGCTACATTAGGATCATCTTTCTTCTTTTCCACAAGCACCGGATTAGATAGCCAATCTCAGTAAAGTACTTCCATGATGAACCCTGATACATTGCAAATGTATCTATAATTTTTAATGTTCCATGCTTGGTTTTATCCACTTTCTTGTGTTTTGTTCCAACTTTGGAGTACTTTTCATATGATTTCTTGGACTAACCTATTCACAAGAGACACAGTGCCAGCTACCTGTTTTCTGCTGTTTTTGGTTCCAGGAAAGTCAGAAAATGAATATTCTCAGAATTGGACGGGACAAAAGCCAAAGTGCCTATTTTTCAGATGTCATCAAGTGCCGGAATACGAGACGGAGAGGGGCCAAAGGGCGGCCACACCACCTGGCCGTGCGGCCAGGCCTGGCCCGCGCTAGGGGGTGGTGTGGCCAGCCTAGGCACCCCCTCGGCCTCCCCTTCCGACTATAAGATGCCCTTGGGACGTAAACTCTAAGTACCCAATCAAAAATCCACGAAAGAGTATGTATCCGCCGTCATCTCCATACCTAGATCGGGAGGGATTTGAAGCTCTTCCCAGCACCCTACCGTAGAGGGGAATTCACCCCGGAGGCATTCTTCATCACCATGCAAGCCTCCCGTGTGATGCGTGAGTAGTTCATCCTTTGACTACAGATCCATGTAGTAGCTAGATGGCTGGTTCTCCTCCTTTGTGCTTTCATGTTTAGATCTTGTGAGCTCCGTTCATGATCAAGATCATCTATTTGTAATTCTGCATGTTGTGTTTGCGGGGATCCGATGGATATTGAGATGCTATTTCATATTGATTATTGATTTTATCATGTCTTTGTTATTTGAGATCTTGCATGCTTTCCGTTGTTAGTAGCTATCTTGGCCAAGTAGATGCTAGCAACTCCAAGAGTTAGTATTTATGCTCGATAGTGGGTTCATGCCTCTGGTAATCTGGGGAAGTGACAGAAATCTCTAAGGTACTAGATGTGTTGTTGCTACTAGGGAGAAAACAACAATCCTTTGTTCATAGAACAATCGTATTGTTTACTTTACACGCAGTTCGTAAAGCAATAATTCGTTGCTTGCAACTTAATACTGGAGGGAGTTCGGATGATAACCTGAAGGTGGATTATTAGTCATAGATGCAGTTGGATGGCGGTCTATGTATAATGTTGTAATGCCCAATCAAGTCTCAAAGTAGTTAAGATGATTAGTATATGCATGTATTGCTTTCTCGGTGTTTGTCAATTGCCCCGCTGTAATATGTTCACCCAGCATGTTATCTATCTAAGGAGAGCCACCTCTAGTGAACTATGGATCCCGGTCCTTTTTCTTTACATACAATCTATAAACTGTTTACTGCTTTGTGTTTACTTTCTGCAAACTTTTACTTATTTCCATTCGATACGTTTAATCCTTTGTTTTCTGCAAAACACGGTGAGATTGACAACCTCATCGCAAGTTGGGGACAAAGTTTTGTGGTTGTGTTGTGCAGGTCTCCATGTTGCTACTAGCACCGGTAGTGCGCCCTGCCAAAGCTCAGCTAGTAACACCTTTGAGGTGTTTCCTTGCTCCTACTGGTTCGATTAAACCTTGGTTTCATAACAGAGGGAAACTTCCTGCTATGCTCATCATACCTTCCTCTTGGGGTTCCCAACGAGCTCTACATCAACCACGCACCAAGCACTTTTCTGGGCGCCATGCATTGAGCCATCAAGCGATTTTTTGGCGCCGTTGTCGGGGAGTCAAGGACATCTTCACAAGGGGAGTCCCTCATAACCAATCTCTTTACTTTGTTGTTTTTGTTTTGCTTAGTTTCTTTTTGCTTTGTTTGCTTATTTTGTTCTTCAAAAACACAAAAAAAAATAGTTTTACAAGTTTGCTTTCTTATTTGAAAACCCAAAAAAATGGCTACTCTTGAAAACACTAAGTTGTGTGACTTCACTAGCACCAACAACAATGATTTTTGGTCCACCTGTGGCTGAAAATACTTTCTTTGAGATAAAACCTGCTTTGCTCAATCTTATTATGAGAGAATAATTTTCTGGTATTGGTAATGAAGATGCTGCTTCCCATCTAAATAACTTTGTTGAACTTTGTGAGATGCAAAAGCATAGGGATATAGATGGTGATATTATTAAGCTCAAATTATTTCCTTTCTCTTTGAGAGGAAAAGCTAAAGAATGGTTGAATTCCTTAACTAGGAATAGTATTGATTCTTGGACTAAATGCAAAGATGCTTTTATTGGAAAATACTATCCTCCTGCTAAGATTATATCCATGAGAAGTGAAATAATGAAGTTTAAACAACTTGATAATGAGCATGTTGCTCAAGCTTGGGAAAGAATGAAATCTTTGGTTAAGAATTATCCCACTCATGGACTGACTGCTTGGATGATCATCGAAACTTTTTATGCAGGATTGAACTATTCTTCAAGGAACCTATTGGATTCTGCTGCTGGAGGTACCTTTATGACCATCACTTTGGGAGCTTCAACAAAACTTCTGGACAATATGATGGTTAATTATTCTGAATGGCATACTGAGAGAGCTCCACAAGGTAAGAAGGTAAATTTTGTTGAGGAAACCTCTTCCTTGAGTGATAAGATTGATATTATTATGTCTATGCTTGTTAATGGAAAAGCCCATATTGATCCAAATAATGTTCCTTTAGCCCCTTTGGTTGCTCATGATGAGCAAGTTGATGTGAACTTCATAAGAAATAACAATTTTGGCAACAATGCTTATGGTAATAATGCTTATAGGAACAATGTTGGTAACAACAATTATAAGCCATATCCTCCCAACAATGGTAATGCTTATGGAAATCTTACAACAATAATAAGAGTGCTCCCTCTGAACTTGAAGTTATGCTTAAAGAGTTTATTAGTAAACAAACTGCTTTCAATAAAACTATTGAGGAAAAACTCTCTAATGCTGAAAGAAATATAGCATATTTAGCTGAAGCTCAATCTACTTTGAATAAAATGACTGCTAAACCTGAAACTAATGACAATCCCTTTCCAGCTACTAATGCTATACAAGTAAGAATTGATGAAAATATTAGACTATTAGCTGAATTACATGCTAAGTGGGAAAGAGAAGATGAAATTGCTAGAAACATTAGTGTTTCTACTATTACCACCACTAGTGTTGAGGCTAGTAATAGTTCTACTACTTTAGATGATAAATTTGATTTTGATCTTGATGGTTGCAACATCTCTGAAGTTATTAAGTTCCTACGAAAGCTTGCTAAAAGTCCTAATGCTAGTGCTATGAACATGGCTTTTACAAAACACATTACTGATGCTCTCATAAAGATTAAAGAAGAAAAGATGAAACATAAAGCTTATATCCCTATAAAACAATAAGATGGTTGGGAACCCATCATTAATATGAAAGTGAATGACTTAGATTTCAAATCTTTGTGTGATCTTGATAGTAGTGTTTCTATTATGCCTAGAAGGATCTATCATATGCTTGATTTGCCTCCTCTTGAAGATTGCTATTTGAATGTCCCACTAGATGATAATGTTAAAAAGAAACTCATGGGGAGTCTTAATGATGTTCTTATTATGGTTAACTATTCCTATGTCCCCGTTGATTTCTATGTTTTGGATGTTGAATACAATGCTTCTTGTCCTATTACTTTGGGAAAACCTTTTCTTAGAACTGTTGGTGCCATCATTGATATGAAAGAAGACACCATTAAATATCAACTCCCACTCAAGAAAGGTATAGAACACTTCTCTAAAAAGAGAGAAAATATTTCTTTTGCTTCTCCTATGAAAACAAAATTTGGTTCTAATGATTCTTCATTTGAGAACACTTGATTCTTTCTTTGCTCCTTATGCCTAACTTAAAGGCGTTAAAGAAAAGTACTTATTGGGAGATAACCCAAAAGTTTTAGATAAGTCTTGGAAGTTATTACCTCTGTAATAACCTCTTCTTATCCTTTTTAATTCGCTTTTTGTGCCAAGAGTAACCTCTAATGAGAGTGAAGTAATGATTGGGAAAGTTGCTATCCCGAAACAGATTTCTGTGCTTCACCGTACAAATTCGTGAGAGAGCTCTGTATGTCGGATTGATCTGTAATTTTTTGTGCTTCTGCCCCAGATTGTTATCTAACTTTCATTAGTTCAACACCTTTTCATTTGAGCAACATAAGGTCTTAGAAAAATTTCGTCTTTACCTGCTGGTCTGTTTTGACAGATCTGCCATTTTCTGCATTTGCTTCTTGTGGGTTCCTTTTTGAGTTCTTTTGGGGAATTGAGATTTTTGAGGGAAGTGCTACAGTATCTAGTGTTCTAATGGAAGTTTATTTAGTGTTATAACTGAACCTTAAGACTTATTTATCTTAAGTGCACTACTGTTGCTAATAAAGATTGTGTGAAGTTTTGTATGAAGGAAAAATTTCAAGTGTATGGAAGGAATAAGTAATGAGATGAAGAATGGACTAAAGCTAAAGATTTGGGATGCCACACATGTCACCCCAAGAAATATCCAATAAGTACAAGCGTCAAACCTTGGGGATGCCCAAGGCATCCCCTTCTTCATCAATAAAAATCCCAGGTTTCTTCCAAACGCTTCATTTTTATTGTTTCATGCACAGTTGTGTTTTTCTTGGAGCGTCTTCTTTTTCGTTTTCATTTTGGTTTTCATTTTATTTGGTTTTCTTAGTTTTCTGAATAAATTGGTTGGACCCCCTCTTTCATACATTGGTTTGCAAATAGTTTGGTTTGGTTTGGAAAAGAGTAGGAAACTTCATGCTTATGTGGTAAAAAGAGCTCGTTTTTGACTGTGGCCTATGCTTTGTCATGCCATGCTTGATATTGTTTTGGCTTTATGATTAGTATTCTTTGCTGTAGCATGACTTGTTATAAACAATTGAGATTGCTTAATGTGCCTTGGATGAATCATGCATTATTTTAGCATATTAAAGCATAGTATAGTGGTATTCTCCTTTGATGCTTTATTTGGGTTGACTTGGCACATGCTCACACCATGTTATGACTATCTCAAGTCACCATAGACTTTATGATCCTTTAGTTTTCAACTTGTAGTATCACTTTATGCGTTGATCAATGATGTTTTGTCGCTCTGCATGATTATGGCCATTATTGCTCTCTTAGTTTGTTGCTCCTAGTCTTTTACTATCCTCCACAACAAGTATGAGTTCCACTCATGCATCCAACTCCCTAAACCAAGTTATTCCAAAGAGTCCACCATACCTACCTACTAGCTTATGCTATTCCAAGTATATTCATGCTTTTGTTTACCTTCCAAATTAAACTTGTTATGAGAAAACTAGTGATTAAAGCTCTCACGAACTTGATGGCCCACTTTACTTTACTTGCCTCTAATAAACTTGAACCATTGGGTCCTTATTTGTTGCGTATATGCTTGCGCTTTATAAGTTGAAATTAGCAGAACCATGTTTCATGGGGAACGCTTTCAACATTGCACTTGTACTTTGTACCCCGTTGATATCATGTTCTTTTGCTTACGGATCCCGGCGGTGTGAAATATAAGTGGAACTTGTAAGATCATGGAGTTTGTATGTGTGTTAGAGATACGCCTGGGTCGCTAGCCTAACCCATGCCTGATCATGGTGGAAACTTGCAGCATCACCATAATGAGCACTCTATGAAGCATCCTCAGTAAAAACCTATGCAAATAGCAAATAGAAAGATCGCTGAGATGCTCATTGCCTGCTTGCCTTGTCATTTTGATTATGGGAAAGCTCCCGTATCATGTGCAAGGGGTACCCCGTTTGTGGTTCTTCATGATACACATGTACTTACAATGACAAGAGCTTACTCGTGACTGAAGTTGAGTAGCATGAGGATCGGTCTTCGTAAGTAAGGGGCATGAGATTTCGGTTTATAACTTGTCAAGCATATCCTCTTAGTGGTGTCACTTTAACCTTAACCACTTCAAGATGCTTATGATAGGGGCAATGAGAGCTGAAAGCTATAAGTACCATAATTTTTGGAAGCTCTTTATGAGACTTGAATCCCTATTTCCTTTTACAAAGGCCTTTCTTCCACCATTACATTGAGTCTCCACCTTCTAACTTTATGCACCTTCTTTGAGAGCATAGTGGCCATTCTTAGTTCTATGTGCATTGTCCCAAGACTAGTTGATTGATGCATACTTTGATATTGCTTGTTTTAAACTATTGTATCTAGTCACTCTTATGGACTTTGAAGGTGTCCTGTGCATTTATATTTGCTATTCTATTGAGGGACAAGCTGAATACTATTATGCTATGTTTTCTTTATGTGAAACAAACAAACGTCTTGCAAAGCATTATTATTCATGAATCTTTTGTTTGTGCCTTTTCATGTTGCATCATGGTTTCTTTGCTTATTGCTAGAACTTTGTCTTTCATGCAATGATTGAAGTATTATGATCCCAGCTTTGAATGTTTTGCAAATACTTTGATCAAGTCTTTGATGGTGCATGTCACCTCAAAAAATATTCTTTGTTTTTATCACTTACCTACTCGAGGACGAGCAGGAGTTAAGCTTGGGGATGTTGATACATTGCAAATGTATCTATAATTTTTGATGGTCCATGCTTGGTTTTATCCACTTTCTTGTGTTTTGTTCCAACTTTGGAGTACTTTTCATATGATTTCTTGGACTAACCTATTAACAAGATCCACAGTGCCAGCTGCTTGTTTTCTGCTGTTTTTGGTTCCAGGAAAGACAAAAAAAGAATATTCTCGGAATTGGAGGGGACAAAAGCCAAAGTGCCTATTTTCCAGATGTCATCAAGTGCCAGAATACGAGACGGAGAGGGGCCAGAGGGCGGCCACACCACCTGGTCGCACGGCCAGGCCTGGCCCGCGCCAAGGGGTGGTGTGGCCAGCCCAGGCACCCCCTCGGCCTCCCCTTCCGACTATAAGATGCCCTCGGGACGTAAACCCTAAGTACCCGATCAAAAATCCACGAAAGAGTCTGTAGCCGCCGTCATCTCCATCCCTAGATCGGGAGGGATCTGAAGCTCTTCCCGGCACCCTGCCGGAGAGGGGAATTCACCCTGGAGGCCTTCTTCATCACCATGCAAGCCTCTGGTGTGATGCGTGAGTAGTTCATCCTTGGACTACGGATCCATGTAATAGCTAGATGGCTGGTTCTCCTCCTTTGTGCTTTCATGTTTAGATCTTGTGAGCTGCGTTCATGATCAAGATCATCTATTTGTAATTCTGCATGTTGTGTTTGCAGGGATCCGATGGATATTGAGATGCTATTTCAGATTGATTATTGATTTTATCATTTCTTTGTTATTTGAGATCTTGCATGCTTTCCGTTGTTAGTAGCTATCTAGGCCAAGTAGATGCTAGCAACTCCAAGAGTTAGTATTTATGCTCGATAGTGGGTTCATGCCTCTGGTAATTTGGGGAAGTGACAGAAATCTCTAAGGTACTAGATGTGTTGTTGCTACTAGGGAGAAAACAACAATCCTTTGTTCATATAACAATCGTATTGTTTACTTTACACGCAGTTCGTAAAGCAATAATCTGTTGCTTGCAACTTATTACTGGAGGTGGTTCGGATGATAACCTGAAGGTGGATTATTAGTCATAGATGCAGTTGGATGGCGGTCTATGTATAATGTTGTAATGCCCAATCAAGTCTCAAAGGAGTCAAGATGATTAGTATATGCATGTATTGCTTTCTCGGTGTTTGTCAATTGCCCCGCTGTAATTTGTTCACCCAGCATGTTATCTATCTAAGGAGAGCCGCCTCTAGTGAACTATGCATCCCGGTCCTTTTTCTTTACATACAATCTATAAACTGTTTACTGCTTTGTGTTTACTTTCTGCAAACTTTTACTTCTTTCCATTCGATACGTTTAATCCTTTGTTTTCCGCAAAACACGGTGAGATTGACAACCTCATCGCAAGTTGGGGACAAAGTTCTGTGTTTGTGTTGTGCAGGTCTCCACGTTGCTACTAGCACTGGTAGTGCTCCCTGCCAAAGCTCAGCTAGTAACACCTTTGAGGTGTTTCCTTGCTCCTACTGGTTCGATTAAACCTTGGTTTCATAACTGAGGGAAACTTGCTGCTGTGCTCATCATACCTTCCTCTTGGGGTTCCCAACGAGCTCTACATCAACCACGCACCAAGCACTTTTCTGGGCACCGTGCATTGAGCCATCAAACCTGGCTGCTAGGAGCCGAGCTATCTCATTTCCAATGACTTTTCTCCTATCTTCGGCGAAGCGGCGGAGAGGTTGCTTCACCCGCTTTTCTACGGGTCTCACATTCAAAGAGTGCTCGGCCAACTCCCTCGGAACACCTGCAAGTCCTGTGTGGACCAAGCAAAAATATCCCGATTCTCGTGGAGGAAATTGACGAGCTCGCTTTCCTATTTCTTAGTTAACTCGGCACCAATTGTTACGGTGCGCTCTGGGAACAGATCATCAACGGGCACTTTCTTTGTATCCTTTGTTGCTTGAAATGAGACGCTTCCATGTGGGTTACTCAGCGTCGGCATATACTGCTACGCGGACTGACCCAATGCTTCTACTTCCTGGATCTTTCTTTTCTCTTGTGCTATCACGAGTGACTCGGCCAGGTTAGACCCGGCTGAAGCACACTCAATGGAACGTCGGAAATCCCCAGCTATAGTAATTACTCCATTTGGCCCAGGCAACTTCATCTTTAGGTAACTGATGTGAGTACTTGCCATGAATTTGTTCAGGGCTGGCCTGCCGAGTAATGCGTGATATGCGCTTTCTAAGTTCACAACCTCAAACTCCAAATTCGCAGTTCAGCAGTTATCCCTTGTGTCGAATAACACATCAACCCGGACTTTGCCAATGGGTTCACAGGAGATACCAGGTACAATGCCATGGAAAGTTGTCCTTGTAGCTTGGAGCATGTTCTCTGAGATACCCAACTTGCGCATCGTGTCCACGTACATGATATTGATGCTGCTGCCATTGTCGATCAGCACCTTGGAGAACCTCACGTTGATATTTGGCCCGATGAACGTTGGGTCTAGCACTAGTGCATAGGAACCAGGACTCGGCATGATCCTGGGATGGTCCTTGATACTCCAGGTAATTTCCTGATCAGACCAAGGCATATACCTCGTCACTGCCGGCATAACCACATTCACCTCCATATGTCGGCGTTGCATGCTCTTTCTATCTGTTTCCTCCATGGTAAACACACAGTAACTCTGGTGATGCTCTCTATATTCATTTCTCCCCTCATTGCCGGGATATCTTTGATCTGGCTGATGCTGGTTTTCCACCTGATGCACTGCATCCCTTCTCTCATGATTCTCATACCTCGGCGGAGGTGGTGGCTACACTAACTGTTGCGTATTTTCTCCGGAGAGCAGCTGCTGCCTAGGTAACTCCTACCGAGGTTGATCGTTCCGAGGTGCCTGAGCATTCCCCGAGCCACTTTGCTCTATCTTCATCATCCACTCACATTGCCGGGTTGTATGACCCGCTGGGTTACTCGGATTTGGCGTGTGAAATTTGCACGGCTGATCCAGCATTGCCTCATACGTATACCTCAGTCGGTCTTCCTTTTCTTGCCACTTTCTCTTTTGCTCGAGAGTCCAAGTTTTCTTGCCATCATTTCTTGGAGTCCACTGTTGCCCTCCATTTTTCTGATGCTGATTACTCCCTGCTCCAGGATCTTGATTTACAACAGCAACTTGTTGCGAACTGTACCTGTAATCCGGTCTATCATCTCTTCTCTTACCCCGGTAATCATTTCGCCGGGATGATCCGGCTCCGTCTTGCTGGTAGTACTCCTCATTTGACTCGTTTGACACTAGCCGAGGTTGAGTTGGATCACCCAAAGCATATGAATCGGCAATCCGGATTGTCTCTGCTAGTGTAGTTGGCATATCCCTTTGCAACCTTTGCCACATCATGCTTGCATATCTACAGCCTTGTGCAAACCAAGCTATGGCATGAGACTCAATCACGCCTTCACATGAGTTTCTCATGTTGCACCAGCGAGTTAGAAACTCCCGGTCTGTTTCATTTGGTCTCTGCTTGCACATTGCTAAGGTCTGTGTCCTATTCGGCCTCTGATACGTGCTTGAGAAGTTACTGACGAACATTTCCTCAAAATCCAGCCAGCAGTTGATACTACCGGGTGGTAAATTCTTTAACCATACCCTCACTGGCCCCTCCAGCATCAGAGGTACGTATCTCACTGCCCATCTCAAATTTCCTGTCGCAATTTTTACTGCCGTTGCATAGTTGATTAACCAATCCTCCGGCTTGGTGCTGCCGTCATATGTTTTCGTGCCTCTGGGTAACTGGAAGTTGGGTACCGGAGGCTCTTTCATGATCTAAGGCCCAAAGCATGCTGGACCCGGAGGACCTTGCCCCTCAATTTGCTCCAACCTGTAGAGTTGATCCAGCTTTAACCTGGCGTATCAGGCAGCAAGTTCCTGCTTCCCAATCTTGACCCTATCACATGATGATCCGGCCTATGGTATCCTGCATTCACCATTTCTGAATCACCATCATTGTATTTGCCTTGTTCTTGTCGAGCACCATTTTGCCGCATACCCTGGCCGGCACTCTGCTCTTGCCGAGGTACATTCTGCTGCTGCTATTGCCAAGGTTGGTTTTGCCCTGCACCTGTCGAGTTACGATGTCCGGCATTGCCATTTTCAGCGTTTATATGATCGGCATTGCCTTGGTCGTGGTTACTGATACATTGCAAATGTATCTATAATTTTTGATGTTCCATGCTTGGTTTTACCTACTTTCATATGTTTTGTCCACACTTTGCAGTACTTTTCATATGATTTCTTGGACTAACCTATTAACAAGAGCCACAGTGCCAGCTGCCTGTTTTCTGCTGTTTTTGGTTTCAGGAAGTCAGAAAATGAATATTCTCGGTATTGGACGAGACGAAAGCCAAATTGCCTATTTTTCCAGAAGTCATTAGATGCCAGAATACGATACGGAGAGGATCCAGGGGGCCACCACACCACCTGGCCGCGCGGGCCAGGCCTAGCCGCGCCAGGGGGTGGTGTGGCCAGCCCAGGCACCCCCTCGGCCTCTCCTTCCGCCTATATATTGCCTTCGGGACGAAAACCCTAAGTACTCGATCAAAAATCCATGAAAGAGTCCGTAGCCGCCGTCATCTCCATCCCTAGATCGGGAGGGATCTGAAGCTCTTCCCGGCACCCTGCCGGAGAGGGGAATTCACCATGGAGGTCTTCTTCATCACCATGCAAGCCTCCGGTGTGATGTGTGAGTAGTTCATCCTTGGACTACGGATCCATGTAGTAGCTAGATGGCTGGTTCTCCTCCTTTGTGCTTTCATGTTTAGATCTTGTGAGCTCCGTTCATGATCAAGATCATCTATTTGTAATTCTACATGTTGTGTTTGCGGGGATCTGATGGATATTGACATGCTATTTCAGATTGATTATTGATTCTATCATGTCTTTGTTATTTGTGATCTTGCGTGCTTTCCGTTGTTAGTAGCTATCTTGGGCAAGTAGATGCTAGAAACTCCAAGAGTTAGTATTTATGCTCGATAGTGGGTTCATGCCTCTGGTAATCTGGGGAAGTGACAGAAATATCTAAGGTACTAGATGTGTTGTTGCTACTAGGGATAAAACAACAATCCTTTGTTCATAGAACAATCGTATTGTTTACATTACACGCAATTCGTAAAGCAATAATATGTTGCTTGCAACTTAATACTGGAGGGGGTTCAGATGATAACCTGAAGGTGGATTATTAGTCATAGATGCAGTTGGATGGCGGTCTATGTATAATGTTGTAATGCCCAATCAAGTCTCAAAGGAGTCAAGATGATTAGTATATGCATGTATTGCTTTCTCGATGTTTGTCAATTGCCTAGTTGTAATTTGTTCACCCAGCATGTTATCTATCTTAAGGAGAGCCACCTCTAGTGAACTATGGATCCCGGTCTTTTTATTTACATACAATCTACAAACTATTTACTACTTTGTGTTTACTTTCTGCAAACTTTTACTTCCTTCCATTCGATACGTTTAATCCTTTGTTTTCAGCAAAACATGGTGAGATAGATAACCTCATCGCAAGTTGGGGACAAAGTTCTGTGGTTGTGTTGTCAAGGTCTCCATGTTGCTACTAGCACCGGTAGTGCGCTCTACCAAGGCTCATCTAGCAACACCTTTGGGGTGTTTCCTTGCTCCTACTGGTTCGATTAAACCTTGGTTTCATAACTGAGGGAAACTTGCTGCTATGCTCATCATACCTTCCTCTTGGGATTTCCCAACGAGCTTGTTAATACATGAGCCATCAGACATTCATGTTTGAGATCCAGGGATTTCACTTAGCTCCCACTCAAAATATGCCAGCTACATATTATGAATTAGCCAAGCTGATTTGCTCCCACTCAAATCTATGTCCTCTCGATAATCTTGGACATTCCAAAATTCTTTAATCATCATCAATTTGAGAATTCCAATTACGAGACTTCAATATCCATATATTTCTAGTGTAAATCCAAAAGACTTAAGCATCACTACTATTGTAGTCAACTCCTTGAATTTGTCCAAACTTGTGACAAATCGAGCTTTTTGTCATTCATTAAGTTTCATTTCCTTCTTATGACTTTGCAGTCATTCAGAAATATCAAGTAAACTTCTTTACTTTAATAAGATCAAGTAACATGTTACTTTGCAATCTTAAATGTAACTTAATATAGGATTTTATGACTCCTAGTCATTTCTCGCACTCAGGTCCATCATGTTTCTTTGTAATTTGTAGGTATGTCTTGTGCAAAACATGATAATATAATTCCACAAACTTGTTAGAATATATATAGTTGAATCCTACTTTCTTTTGTAAAAGTATTCGCTGAAACTTTATGATCATTATCATTGGCTTCTCCTCTATTTGTGGAGTTTGGTTTCATGAAATAAATTCCGCTGCACCACTCAACAATTCGAAGGTAAGGTTAAATACCTTGTTTGATCTTTTACTTTCTTCCACCTGTATCTTCATCAACACATATCAACTTTGGACAACAATAGTTTTGCCCTTTTTGTGGAGGATGCATTCATAGCTTCCTAAGAATGCTATACAAAGACTTGTTTATTCGCCACGATTTCGATTTATTGAAATCTCCAGAAACTCGAACTTGTCATAACACTTATGGTGTTGTTTCCACGAATCTTTAGATGTTCCTTTTTATTTCAAATGAGTGTTTACTTATTTTGATCTCTAACTCTAACGACAACTATAACCCCGAAAGAGATGATATTATACCATATGTATCTTAATACATAATGATTATGATGTTTAGACATTTCAAGATAGTTTGAATTCGTCCAATTATCATAATTTGTGAAACATCTTTCACAAGTCCCTTTTATGCTAAACTTAACTTGAATACTTTAGTCATGTCGATCAAATCGAAGAGACTTGTTAATTCAGTTAATTCTATATCCCATTTAGTTATGAACTCATTTGAACAATTCAAATCATTTCAAAGTTCATGTTTCATTAAGTAAATACACTTATTCACTTAAGTCCACAATAAATGATTTCCACTACTTATTGAAAATATGATACATCATTATCTATAAGTTTCAACATTTCTTCGCATATCACCGTTTTACCAGAATGCGGAGTTTTGGTCATTCTGCCCAAGAGGCATGGTCTTGCAAAGTCTCTCGATTAAGCATCAAGGACCCCGATCTTTCATAAAGAACCTGCAATAACCAAAATGACTTAAACTACAGTGTCTCTTCATTATTAACCTTTGGTTATCTTTTAGCATTCTAATCCTTTTATAAATGTTTAAAATATTATCATTAACATAGTGATGAGAATAACTTATTTATAATTGTAATGTGACCATAGCGGTATTGTTCATAAGAATAGTACAAACTGTTTTGTAACTTGTTCATATGAATAATCGTCTCGCCAAAAGCAAGACACACAAACTAGGATTACAAAATTATATTCAAGTCCACTAATCCAAATGACAAACTTTGAGGGAAGAGGTGATGTCGGCCATCAACTGTTTTGATTGTCGTCATCAAGTCACGTTGCCTCAAAAAATAGCAATTCTCAAGCAGATCCTCCTGTTTCCACAAAATGGGACAAGTATCAAATACTTTGCAAACTACAACGAGTTTTGCAATAACTACATTTATAATTTGTATATCTTACATATACCTTTTCATCCATGACCTCCATTTTCAATCAAGCCCTTCTGAGAGTTCTTAACTCTAATGCAAGATCACTAAGTGTTTTTGCAAACAATTCGGAGTCATTGAATTATATCCTAGTAGTTATTGTATCAAGAAGAGAAGATCACCTTTTACAAGGATATCCCTCAGGCGTGGGTATTAATCTATGAAGTTGGACCCTTTTGCTAAGTTCCATATTAAGAAATATATTCCCATGGTCGCAAAGGACCTCAATGGGATAGGCTAAGGTCTACTAAGATATTTGCAAATAGACATCTAGACTAAGTTCATAATAAGAGATCAATTTATAATTTGTCTCCACTAAAATTGTCATCCCCTGGACGATTTTAGTGATCAGATGATCCCTATCGTCTACACCTCCCCCGATTGTCACGGCCATCAGTGAAATATCAAAGGTAGACATTCAACAATGCCAATCACATCATCCATGTGACTCATGCTCGATCTTTTGATCTCTTGTGTTCCGAGGCCACACTTCTCTAACGTGCTAGGCTCGCCAAATCTAACTTGTGTGTATTCGCTGTGCAACATGGCTTACACCCACTGTATGCGAACGTAGATATGTCTGACCCCTACTCACCGCAGGGCGCCTCATACGGAAGAACTTTCTTGGTGCTGCACACACAAGGGGAACACGGAACATTGGAATTCAATAGGAATTATCTTATTTGCTACCGTTGAGTATCTAAATACTAGCACACAATAAGATGTAAAAATAGGTATCAACATCATATGTATAATGTGATATGATATGGTCTTTCTTGTGCCTTGATCTCCATTGAGCGCTCCGGCATGATCTCCATCTTGCCCTTAGTTTGACGCCAAGTCCACGACGCCTCCATCAGGTCGTTTATTAGAACGATGACTATTACTATACTACTTAGTAATAGAAAAGTAAACTACTTTACCTTCACAACGACCAATGCCATATCATAATCACATGCCCCCTACAAAATAAAGTTAGACGCCTCTACTTTATCTATTGCAAGTTTTACGTGGTTGTTAGGGCTTTCACAATAGAACCGTTTCTAAAGTACGAACTTTCCAACCACAACATGGATCCAACAGTTGTCTCTATTACACCCCTTTCAGGGCCCACCATTGTAAATGCTATATCAACTATTGAATGAGAGACATACACCTGCTAGCCACTTATACGGTACAAGCCGTATGTTGAGCGTGGAACCAGTCTCGCGTACGAATATGCGTAAGGTCGGTCCGGGCCGCTTCATCAAACAATACCGCGATATAAATAAGTACACGTTAGAGGGTAACAACTAAGAGATCAATGCCCGCACAATACATGTGCGTACTGACCGTACAGCACTCCTACGCATAGATCGGCTCTGATACCACGGTATGGGGATCACAGCAGAAAACAAAATTTTCCCTACGATAGAACCCCAAAAACTGCCTAGGATCTATCTATATAGTAATGCAGTAACGTCCAATGCGTAGAGAATACATACTCTTGTAGACCGTACACTGTTAGCGTTCCGCGGGGAACGTGGTTGAAGTAGTCGTACTCGTAGCCGACCTCAAGGTCGCGAAGCTCCTCGCAGGTCACCCCATGCTCCTTCTTCATCTTCATCGTGCAGCAGCTCCGGCTCACGACATTTAAGCGCCCCAAGTGTTGCGCCTTGTGTCTTCGTACACATCCGGTGCCCGATGAGACCACAGGCTCCCTGATCCCGCCGGGAGTGCAGAAGTTGTTATCCGGCTAGGAATCCCTGTAGCGCAACGGCGTACTGCAGGTGTGCCTTGATCGCACAACCCAGACTTGGGGCCATGGTCACAAGGCATAGAGAGAGAGGGAAGGAGGAATTCAACCAAAGGACTTCTCCAAATATTGGTGTGTCTCATCCCACCCATGGGCACCCCTTTATATTGGGGGAGGGGGTGTGCCCTCCCCTTTGGGTTTCCCATGTGGGACTAAACAAGGGAGAGAGGGGGGAGGCGCATGGGCCTCATGGGCCAATCGGCCAGGGGTGGGCCCCAGCCCGCGCACAGCCCTAGGTTGGCCGGGTGGCCCCCCTTGAGGCGCCTGGGCCTTGGCCCTTTGGCCCTTGGCCCTTCCCTCCTTCGGTTTTCCCTCATGGGTCTTTATTCACTAGGAAGTTTGGGCCATTAGTAGAATAACCCTTCAAATTAGATTTTAATATTATATTTAATATTAATTACATTAATTAATATGTAAATACATATTACAAAATCCATCTTGACCCGAAACACCTTTCGGTTCCCTTTCGATTTCCTCCGAACGACTTCGGATCTTTCTGCAGAACGATTCCTGCTTTCTCTTTCTCTACTGTGATTCCATCTTACGAATGATCGCTCTCATCGTACCCTTAAGTGTATCCTCTCACGGCTCGGGAATGCTCTAGACATGATCTGTATCAATGATCAATAGAGGGACCAGGGATATCCATGTGACCCCTATGCATTCCTGATGACAATGTCGTTTGAACCGCTAAATGTAGCATCCTTGTCCTTTTGTTTCTCGATACAACTTGTCTGAGATCCGATCATTGGTATCACATACCTTGTTCAATCTCGTTCACAACAAGTTCTGTTTTCTTGTTACCATGATATTACATCCCCGTGACCGAGTCACATGTTGCAACATTTATGGATGTAATCTCACCAAGTCGGCCGTATGTTTCTTTACCCGTCATGTAGGTGAATAAATCTCGGTCTCACAGTCACATGTCATCTATTGTTCCTTCGGAATACCCAACATACACCTTTATAACCACTGTATTACCAAGTGGCGCTTGATGCAGTCTAAGCAGCCTCGGGAAACAGTGAGTAATATGAGCTCACGGTCTAAGGAAAAGGAGTCTAGGTATAGTTTTTGCAACAATGAACTATATGACTTGATCGTGTTGCAATCCTTCGAGGAATGTCCAATCACATCATTCTCCAATGATATGATCCTGTTGTCAGTCGGTATAAATGCCCATGATCTTGAAACCCAGGTCATCTTCATGACCAACGGACTAGTATGAATAGAGGCTACTAGGAACTTGGTTGTTTCATACCACACCTATACCAATGTTTCTACTTGGCACAGTTCTAGCACAATATGAAACTATTAAAAACTAATTGAGATATGACAATAAAAACCTATTTATTATTTGCCTCTAGGGCATATCTCCTTCAGCCTTGCCATGACCGCCATCCAAATCGTCACAATCTCATCGAAACCGCTGCAGGGAAACTGCGGACATGTCACTTCGTGGTCGGCCTTCTTCTTCCTTTGTTCTTGGCGCATAGCCACGCATGTACCCAGTCGTCGCGGAGAGTCTTGAAGGAATCTTCCATGACGTGATGCAATGCTTCTACCTCACGCCGCGTAGACGCGATGGAGTCCTCCACAACTATGTACTCCTGGAAGTCCTCTGCCTGCAACCCATCCAGCTCATCCGCCTTTGCACCATGCCCTCTCCTCCTCTCGAGCGTGGTCATCCTTTGAATCATACCCTGTGAGGTCGATGACACTTCCCCCAGCACTATAGAGATGTCGTCCGACAAGATGCAGGAGCTTACCTTGCGTGAAGGGCCGGAGGATGTCGTCGTACATGGAGGAAGAAGGGTAAGGAGGGAGAAGGCCGGAACCCATGCAAAAGGTAGAAAAGAACGAGGAAGGAAAAACTAGCTACTCCTATTTTTTCTACGAGATGCGGATGAGAGGATTAATATTGACCTCGCCACGAGAACCCCCACACATATGTTATCTGCACTTCCGCATAGAGTCTACACGACCACATGTGCTATCAGACGTGAGAAACCGCTTATGCCTAGAGTCTATGCAGCCAGCTCGGCACTCCGCCGCGACGATCCGCGTCCGGCTAGGACCTATGTTTCCACGTCGGATGTCCGTGGGTCCGCCCGCCGCGATGAAGTGCGGCCGGCTATATTCTAAGGTGGCACGTCCACTCTGGACCCGTGACCGCGAGAAAACACGAACATCTATGGTCTACGATTCCACGCTGGTTCTCACGGACGTGATAACGCCGCCACATCGACTCTGGACGGGCCCCACGTCCGCGAGAAACCGTGGACGTCTACGATCTATGATGCCATGTTGGCTTATTGTGGTATCCACGGATGCAATAATCTCGCCACATCGACTCTAGGCGCCCCCCACGTCCGTGAGAGATCGCGTATGTCCACAGTCTACGGTGCAACGTTCGCTCTTTGAGGGCCCCATAGCCACGAGAGTCCGCAGCCGACATGGGTCAATGCGCCACGTCGGCTCTAAGTGGGCCCCACAACCCGGCTGGCGCGGTGCGTTGTCGTGAAGGGAACGGCTCTCACCTCAGACGTACGAACCTGCGTACGCTGACGGCGGGCCCGCGTCGCACGCGTAGCCCACCATCCAGCGACACGGGGTATGACGGCGCGTGGTACACACGTCCGTCCGCGGTATGGAATCTTTCATCCTGGCCCGCGGCGGGACCCACCTCACGGGATAGCAGGACTCCATTGCGATGTCGTCGTGTGTCCTTCTCGGCGTCCATCCCACGGCCAAAAAGATTCGGGACGACGTGGATAGTAGTTTGAGCCGAAATAATTTAGCGCTATTATTTACTCCTGATACACATGATACTAGTAATATGATACTCCCGCTACGACCAGCCTTATACCATTTGATTTGCATCGACAAGTGTACTTTCTTACAGTTGGGGTTTCATAGATATTGATAAAAAATCAAGATGTTTATAATCAAATTTGAAAATTGAACAAGAAAATGTGTTCTACACTTTGCAACACATATAATACGGTGCAATATCAGATAATCAAGTATACGCTAACTAGGAGCATCTCTGATGGATGATAAATAAAATGAGATCCATGAGACTAGCACACAGGGAATATTCTTATAGAAGAGGGAGTTGCGAGCGGCAACTGGCGGGGCCGAGACTTGATGATATAAAACACATGTTGTGATAAAAAAAACTAGTTTTTAGGGCACATGAGGGTAGAAAAGTTGTTCAGTGGATGATATAAATCCACTCTCCTATTTTTTTTGTCACATCCTGAAAATCCCCCCTCCTGTTGTATATTTGGCAAAGCCGGCCGCCTGCCATATATATAGTTTCTTGCGTTTTCCCGCCCGCGCGTCTGTTGCTTCGCTCAGCGCCAACGCCAAATCCTGGCCATTCCACCACCGCCCCGCCGCCAAATCCCGGTCCTACGACCTCCAGACCCCCCCCCCCCCCCCCCCCCCATCGAATCACCCCCAATTGACGCGCCGCCGACCCTCCCGCACGTTAACCCGCCGCCTGTGAACAAGGTGCCGTCGTGCAGCCGCCAAGGCCCCCCGCTGAGCTCCACCGGCGAATAAATCGATGTTTGTAACAATGCAGTAGATGTAATCAAAGTTTGAACTATCTCTTAAAACCAATGTTTCAATGTGAATTTTCTTTGTTTCCATCATCTGCTAAGTAGTAGGTGCCCTAAAATCGTCTATAAAACCAAATATCACTCGTTGTGCCCTAAAATGCCAAAACAGCTGCCCCATAAGTTTTTTGGCATGTCGTAAAATACATCATCAATTAGAGTTGCCCATACATAATACACCCATCGTAACGCGAAGTTTCAAACCCAAATAAACAGACACCACATGGGTATGGCTAACATAAATATAGGAAGCTCATAAGTCAAGCGGCTAATAAAAATACGCAAATTGCGCTAGTATAGATCGGTCCTTCGTACATGGTAGAAATGACCATTCACACATGGTGAATCGAACCATGGCTACCCGAGGGTGGACTATGAGCTTCTACTACCCACACATTTTCCCGAACCGTGTGCGGAACTTGTTTCTTTCGCAAACGATTTGGCATCTTCAATCGTTTGCGAATATCCTGGTCTTCGCAAACACATTTTCATGCTGAACCGTTGGCATGTTTGATGATCGTAAATAGCGAATATAAGTTTAGCGTATGTGTTTATCTCGCTTTCCACACGGTTGTTTAGTCCAGCCGGATGGTTATTTGAAGCATCACACATGGTTTTGGTTATGCAACAACAAGTGATACCAATAGACACATGTAGTAGATGTACACCAGTTGTACTCATAACTCAACATTACATACAAACACATTAGCGGAACTGAATTTTATTTGATTGTACTTTTCATACACCACATGTACACATGTATTTCGACATAGATTCAATTGATAGCTATACAAATGACTAAACAGAGAGGGTTTATAAATAATTCTTGGTTACATCATTATCGCAATGACAAGTTATGTTGTCCTGATCTTACGTACCACATCTAGTAATAACTCATTTGTTCAGAACCTTCAATGTAATCTTCTCGTCACCTTTGTCATACTCTGGTAACCTTGCATAGGACACTCTTAATAAAAAAAGTGCTCTAAGAAGTGCTATAGAGCATCAAGTAGGGATGGTTGGAGGCATAGACCATGGGTGAAATGCTTCTCAACCGTTTGCACGTAGAAATATGGAAGTGAATCAGTGACATGCTTCAAGAAAAATGAATTTAGAACATTAACATAACATTAACACGAGACAACTATAAACATATATCTTTAGACTTAGAACATGTACATAGAAAAGCTAACAATATACATAGAAAAGATAACAATAAATGAATGTAAACAAATGAATTTTATTGTTACTCAGAAGTTCTTTTGCAAGGCTAACAATATACATAAAAAGGTAACAATAAATGAATTCAAACAAATGAATTGTATTCTTACTCAAAAGTTCTTTTGAAAGTCTAACACTACAAAAATATCCCCATTCCCGACAATTTTTTTGGTCGGCACAAGCAAAAAGTATCTCGAAAAGTTAGTTAAACCGGTGGATGAGCTATCGCAGCACCATTTTATCGTGGCAGCCAATTATACATCATGGCACACTCAATACTAGAACATATTAGTGTCGTGTTAGATGGTTCGCAAGCACGGCGGTTTTATATGATGCGCTTCGTCGAAGGAGGCATTTTGTACTATGTCGTATCCCTGCGCATGTTCAGACACGTCTTGCTGACAAGTGTGACCCACCGCCGGGGAGCTGTTTGGTTGGGCACTATTTATACACCGCTCATAGTACGAACTTATCCCCGAGATCAACCCACTACTCATCCTCTCCAACCCACCTCCAATAATATATCGTTCACTCGCCCGGCGATTAAATTTGGTCGGCCGGTGGCGGCGTAGGTGACACACCGTATCAGGATGGATCCGATCAATAATGAACGCGAGCGCTGCGGTGTCATCGTACGTTATCTTCATCAAAGTTTCATTTTATTCTAAGTTTTTTCTGATACGATCCCTCGATCATGTTGGGATAACTTTTACGGTCTCAGTACATCAAGGTGCTAAGATGGATCGACAACGATGACTAGAATGACATCGATGAGAAGTGGTGTCGCCGTTGCGACTGTGACCTGTTCCCGCATCAGCTAGTAGCATATGCGTAGATATGGGCCGCCTGTTCATGGGATGCCACGACAAATCCCCGAGGTGCACCTTTGTGGAGTGGGTTGATAAACCGCACATGCAGGAGCTTTCTCGTGCACTCAAAAATATGACCGAGGAGAAAAAAATTGTTGAACAAGGAGCTCGAGCAAGCGATTAAATTGAAGTACTCATTTCTAACTGATCAACTGCAGCCGATTTGGGAACAGATCGATTACCTTGCTTGTTATGATCATTAATTCTTGGCTATTAATTGATGGAGTAATGGCATGTAATATGTATGTTTGTGTGCTTTGTTTTTTGAACTTGTTTGCTTGTTGTATTTTCTTTCCATCATCGGTGTAGTTTGGTTGGTTTCTTCAAATAAATAATACAGTTGGTATGTGTTAGTTATCTCGAAGTATACTCGTTAAGTATTATAAAATTCTTACCACTACTGCCAATAGCCCTTTGAGCAAATGCAATCCATATAGTTGGGTCACATTTGCTCAAAGGGCCCATGCAATTTTCTATATAAAACAGGAAACCCTAGCCCCACTCCCCGCTCCCACTACTCTCCCTCACGCCGCTGCACTCCCCACTCCTTAGTGTCCCAAATCCCCATGAGTAGAACTAAACATACACCTCAACACTCACCTAGATCTCCACGATTAAAACCAACTATACATCTCAGCACTCTCTTTTCTAGTTCTATGTTTGTTCATCAACCTTTTTATAAATGGCGTTTCGATTTGTTTCCCAGATTTTTTCTTATTTCTCTATTGTCTTCGAGTATGTTCTTTCTTTTGAATCATTCCATCCCTTTTTTCAGATCCGCGTCGTCAGCTTACCTAGCTCGCCTACACCGCCTAGATCCGAAGATGGTGCTCAAAGATGGCACTCGAAGATGGATGGCGCCCAAAGATTCTTCACCTAGTCGCAATGCAAAAGTCTACTGAATAGAGAGATGCTTAATACGTAGAAAACTCATAATAAGTCTTCTCCTAGCTAGGACTTGTTTTACATTTTTATATTAGGGTGCTAAATAGAGAGAACCCACGGTGACCCAGCATACCACCACATGTTGTAGTATACTATAGTCGTTGACATAACACTCATGGAACACCATTCCGCAAATATTACATCCCTCAGAGTGGTATAACAGAAACATTGCGGGTCCAAATTACAAACATACACATATTATTATTACAATACCAAAAGATCAAGATCTTCGAATGGTTCAAACTTACAAACCAAATAACTTACTTAATAAGTCCAGCGGAAGAACGAAAGACACAATGACAAGAAAGACATGATCTCAACAACTTATTCTATAGGATTCATGCTGCTCGGCTCACCCTAGATAACTAAGTTCCAGCCTGACAACTACTCTGACTCGTTGTCTTCATCTCCATAGTGTATCCCGTAGTCCACCCCTTCGACTCCACCAGACAGGTCCGACTCTTTGTAGTAGACGTCATTTTGGACTTCTGTAGCATACACCTGGTTATCCTTCTGCTTCTCAAAGTCTAGCAAGGGGTTCAAAGGAAAGGGTGAGTAACAACGTTATCCAGCAAGTTCATTATATGCACGGTGGGAAGTTTGATGCTCTAACTACCACCTCATACTATAAGTCGTTGGCACCATGCAGTTTTCGTAAAGCTTTCTTCAAAGATTGATTTTATTATCAAAAACTATACCCATAAGTCTTCATAGGTTGACCAGAACTTTGTGGAGTTCCTTTCCTGCCGCATTCGTAGGTCCTTCCCGGAATAGGGAGTAACATGTCACAATTCTTACACTTTGCAGAGGTGCATTGCTTTATCCATAAGAGACCAAATCCTTGTTGCACAACCGGGCGTACTTTCCCGTCCACAATTCCTTGATGTGGGGCCTAGTAGATAATCCAAGCCAATCGATGCCCTTCTCCGCGATCCCGCATGAAGACATGAGCCTCCAGGACATGCCCCACCTCTGGTAAGCCCCATATAGGACCGGCTATAACTCTGGTAGGCACCTGAAGACTCTATGCGACGGTTATGCCCTAGCAACCTCCCTTAAAGGTCTAGCTATACCAATGGCAACCTCTCAAGATAATCTAGACACCAAAATCACTGGAAACTAAGGGGTTCCACCCATGTGCTAGGGTCTCAACAAGAAATCCTTAGCCTCATGATCAGGTCATCTGTCCATGCGAAAGGAAAAAAGATCCAGCTGACTTCACTGATGTCATGGTTATTAAGTCCTAGTTGTTTCGCAACTAGAATCTTAGATTCCATTGTCATTCTCAGTATTTATCACCACTTAGGATGATAATAGAATTTCATTTGTTTAGGAAAATACTTATTTTCTGTCTCTTTTAGAACATAGGTGATAACACACAATTTTCAAATATTTTCACAAAGACTCTCAAAGGACATGAGCAAGTGATGAACTTGCCTTGTGACTACAAGGTAGTGAAGTCGGATACTTCCAGTTGACCTTGAGCTCCAGTTTCTACAAAACACCATTATTGCCCGGTAAGGACAATATTTAAAGAAGCAATATGCAATGCATAGTAATGTCATGTAATGATTTATTATGTTTCTTCTTTGCGTGGTTTACCACTATATCAAGGTTTTATATTTCTTTTAATTAATAAAAGAATCATAATAGTCAAAGACTCTTAACTTCACATAATTTTTATATCTAGTATTTTTGTGGTAACTAGTAATATTCAAAGAGTTTAAAATATGAATTTATTTAATTTCTAACTCTTTCTAGTATTTTCTTTAAATTCCAACAAGGAATAAAGATCTAATTTTTTTAACAAACTTAATTTACCTTTCAAAAATAGAACTTAGTATTTTTCTATCATAGAAAATCCATTTAGGATCTTAAAAGTAAATTTTATTCAATTTTAAGTATTTTATTTATTTTTATAAAATTCCAAAAGGAATAAATACAATAATTATAATAGACTTATATTTAATTACTTAAAATTACTATATATTATTTTTAGTGGGTAGATGATATTTTTGTGAGCTCATAGATATATTATTTATATTTTTAGGATTTTTATTTATTTTTCTAGAGCTGATTTTGTTTCAAGGGCATATTTGTAAATACTTATTTTGAAACCCTTGTGTCAAATCCCGAGCCTGGCCCACTAGGCTGGCCCCGCCCTATCCGACTCGGCCCACCAGGGCTAGTCAACTGCCCCTGGGCAGTACTGGGCTACCCATCGGCCCAGTACCCCCACACGTTCTCTCTTGTCTCCCCAATCTCTCTCACTCCCTCGATGTCGCCGCCGCCGCTACGCGCGATTCCGGCCGTCTCCGGCCGCCGTGGCTGCCACCGCTGTGTAGGACGACACAGTCGACGCTGCTGCACACTGTTGTCCAAGCTGATTCGTCGATGGTGCCCTCTCCTGGCCGCGCTGACTCCTGGCCGAGGCCAAGGTTAGGGTTGGCCGCCGCACCCTTGATGCTCCGGTGCTCCTTTGACGGTGCTAGTACTGTTCTCCTTCTTCGACCGCCTCCGACATGTGCTGGTGCAGGTTGCAGCGCCCTTTCGGGGTGCTCCCTGTGCCGTCGCTCCTCTCTGCTTCCTCTTCGATAACCTTGCGAGGACCAACTGTAAGTTTTCTATGCTCCTCTCAATGCCCTAGTAGGCCACGCCATGCTTGACTATTGTGATTACCCTCTACTAGGGTTCATCTCTGAACCATGGTTGTGGCTCCCTTATAGTGATGTTCAGTTAATTGTGTTACTCTCCTGGGTAATGACCTATTAGTGGTGTAGTGTCACACCATGTTGATCAAAGCCTGCTACTCTATTCAATATAAGTTAACATTCTGTTGCTTATATTCAATTACTCTGTTCTCTGTCAGAGAACACTCGTGTTGATGCATGATTTGTTTAATGTGGAAGCCCAGATGCTTATTGTTGGTAGCTTAACTCCTATGGAGTTGTGGTGCTTACTGCTGAGCTGATGTTGCTTGGTCTGATGCTTTCTATGATGAAATAAGAGATGATTTATAATTGGATGATTCCTATTAGCTTATAGGAAGATGATTAAATGTTTAAGAGACTATTCTTGAGCTTGTATTCAAGCAAATGTGAATCTGTTGGGTACAGAGGTGATACCCTTCTGGGAATGTGCCTTGTATCCTCCAGGCTGTGGTATTTGGCTATCTAGTTAAAACTAGATCCCCTGTGGTCTATGAAGGACATTGATGAACTTGAATGAAGATAAGATGGATATATATATAAATGATTCCTGGTCTGTGATATTAGGAAGATGATTAAATACTCATTTTTAAATAGGCTTGGACTATGAAACTTCCATGTTTGGTTACCTGTCTAGATTAGGTCTTGTGACACCCTCTCTGAGTGGCACACAAGATCTAATCTTGTTCCAGGTTCTTCCTGAACTGTATTATTGGAAAAGAAAATAGATGGGATTTATGAGAGTTGAGAAACTCCCTGGAGTATTGTGTGATTACTGTTACCTTTAAATAGACCTATGATGCTGGTCTGAGGTACTTCTAAAGTAAATACCCCTTGTTTTTACTTGATAGCTTATTGCTTATGTATGTATCATGTACTTGCATGATCATATCCACATATAAACATGATTACTCATATGAATATGCTCCATATTCCCTATTGGATTGCAAATGTTGGGGATTTCCCTTGGTAGCCTTGTGCTGGACTACTGTTGCCTTCCCCTTTGGCCTTGGCTTGCTCCTCCTGGTGTTGTTGTTCCTTTATGACCTTGTTTTCCACCTAAATCCTCCCCCTCCTCAGGTCACCATCTTGGCTGGTGCTTTCCTAGGTTTGTTGTGTTGAAAAGTGGATGTTCTAGTGGTGGTTTGCAAGAAACTGTAGTGTTCTTGCGTGTCTTGGTGACAAACTGGTGTTTGGCTCTATGTGTGAAGTGACAAGCAAAGCTTGGCTTTGCACTATGCAGCTGTGACTTAAACTACTTGCTTCTTCTCTGTTGTTGACACCACAATGCATGCATTTAGGTGTGTGAGAAGCTTCACTGTTGCTCTGACTGTGGATGAGATCAAGTGATTTTGACTTTAAACTCCCCCACCTTCTACTATTTCCATCCTGGTGAAACTTGCCCCTTTTTTGCCTATAAGGTTATACCGAGGCTTATACTTTGAAATGAATAGATGCTACACTTGTTGGTTTTGTCCCTTCTTTAAAAAAATAGGCTCAATGATGTTAAGAAAACAGTGCACTTCACTGTTAACAACTGAGAGCAATCTCACACTAACCACTCACTTTGTTTTATTCTAATTATGTCTTATTTGTAGGTACAAGTGTTTAGGTGAAGATTAAGAAGATTTAGACTAGGCTTAGTTAGGATTGGCCTATTAGTTTTCAATTGTAATACTTTTCTTTTCCTCTGTTGTAAAGAACAATTTAATATGTATTTATTATCAATAAAGATTTTATTTCCTTCAATATTGTCTCAGTAAAGTACTTTCTTCATAATCCTTTGTATTCATTTTTTATTTGTGGAATAAAGGAAAGAAATCGGAAATAACTATTTGAGTTATAGATTTATTTTGCTATCAATTTCCTTTATTGTTTTATAATTGTTTAATATTCAAACAACAATAAGAACTAAATCTTTTGGAAATCAAATAAACACTATTACTTCTAATTCACTAATCTTTTATATTATTCAAATTTCAAATATGAATTCAAATTCTCCACCCAAATTCATAATATCTCCTAAGGTTCATGTCAGAATTCATAGCAAACACTCCTGAGAGCTAAACCCTAACTCAAAGTAGTGAAAGAAACTCTGATCTCTCTAGGGTTTTGTTTGACGAAAAAATTACCCCAATTTTATAGACGAATGCATGCACATGCACAAATTTCTATTTCTACCCTTCGTTGGTTCCTAAACGCTAGGATGGTATAGAATCTCAAGAAGCTTCCTTCTCTGAAAAAATGTAATTAGCACCTTGATCCATACGAAAAGCCTAGATCTCATTAGAAGTGTTTGTAGTGTAATGTGATAAGTTTTAATGGTAATGAAATATATTTTGTATATTAATTAATGTTTAATACAATCCAAATCTAATGGAGAACCTAATTTGTTACTTTTAGTTATCATTAAGAGTTGTGCCACTGAAACGTGTACCAAATACAATAGATTGATACGCTTTACACGCCACTAAATTTTCTCCGTCTTTCGTTATGTACCGAGGCGGATCCTTATCTGCAACATGAAAGCTCTATCTTGGCGGATAACGATGTGGCGCGCTAAAAAAGCACCGTCTGAAAACTTTTCTCGACACAGTTATCCCTGACCCTTTTTTTGCCGTGCCAGAGCGATGACTAGGCGTGTGCCTCGGTGTTTATAAGCACCAGGGCACATGACCCATCTTGTAGTGTAAGGCAGTCAAATTTCTTTGCAATGTCAATAGAATATCATCCTTATTATAAGATGGTGGTTGGATACATAAGTAACCACATAAATAAGAAAAGAAATAGATCATTCTAACCATAAACAACCACATAAAGGTGGAAATAAATAGATCATTTCACACATAAGATCTAACAATTAAATCCAGTCATACACAATAGATCTATCAATTTAATATAGTCCTACACAAAATATAATATATATCTAACATCCAAATCATGCCATATAATATAATATTTACATCAAGCCGGCTTACAAACCGATCCTAACACAATATTCTAAGCTGATCTAACATTGCTAACTGTGTTATTGACTATTAAAATAGAATGCACGATCCTAAGACAATATTCTAATAGACCCGACATTGCTAACTATGCTAATGAGTGTAAAAAATACACGATCCTAAGACAATATTCCAATAGACCATGTCTTAATTTTGCTAATGAGTATAAAGATGTATGTTAACTCCGGGAAGGCAAAGGATGGTGTAGCAAGCTGGCGAGGTCGAGCCGTTAATAATATTTGTCCGGATGGGCATGAACCAATCAAACATGATTTTCCCTTCAAGTTAAAAAATACATCGTTAATAATAATTGGGCATCGGACGGTCGAAAGGGCTCTAATCAAACATGGTTGACCTTCCCATGTTACAAAAATACTGATAACTTCACAGTACATACATATATATGGCCTACCTAAACATATCTAAATTACTAAGGATCCTCCTCGTCGCTAGAGGAGATGTCGATGATGTCGTTCTCGGTGTCTGATGTCTCTGCATCGTCTCCTCCTCTGCTCTCTCTAGAGCTTGATGCCTCGATGTCATCAACAAAAGGCTTACTGGTTGATGACCCACAAGTATAGGGGGTGTATCACAGTATTTTCGATAAGTAAGAGTGTCGAACCCAACGAGGAGCAGAAGGTGCTGGCTAGTGGTATGGATCAGGAATTCTCTGCAAATACTTAGCAAACGGATTTTTAGGGGTTTTTGATAATGCAAGTAAATAAAGTACGAGAAATAAAAGACAGTAGAAATAAATGCAGCAAGTGACCCAATCCTTTATGCAGCAAAGGACAAGCCGGTTGTATTACTTAAGATGACCAAACGTTCTTGGGGACACATGGGAAGACTGTCAAGTGCTTTCACTTCATATAGTTGATTAATCTTCTTTAGCTTGCTAAGTGTTGTGTGGGTGAACCTGTGCTAATGTACTGACCTTCCTAGGACTAATACATACTTGTGGTTATACCCCTTGCAAACATCCGTAAGTACAAGAAAGTAATTAAGGTAGAAACCTAACCACAGCTTTAAACTCTAAGACCCTTACGTCCCTTGTGTAATGGTTTCCTAACGGGGGTTCAGGTTTCTGTCACTCCGGCAACCCCTATAATTAGTAGCCAAATACACAATGCATTCCCCTAGTCCCATATAGGTGAAGTGTCATGTAGTCGACGTTCACATGACACCACTAGAAGAAGTACACCACAACTTAAATATCAAACTATTGAATCTTTCTCAACACAATTCCACTACTAACAACATGACTTCTCCCATATCCTCAAGAACAAAACGAACTACTCAGAAGACATCATATGGATCATGATCAGAGATGGAATAATAACGTATAATAATCTGAACATAAACAATAATTCAACGGTTCACTAAATAGCATCAACTACAAAGAGTAATCAACACCGGGAAAGTTTCCCCTCAGAACTAATGCAAGATTCAACTCAATTGTTACAGCAATATGGAGATGGTGATGAGGGTGCTGATGGTGATGATGGTGGTGATGATGATGATGATCCCGATGAAGTCCAGCTTGATGGTGGTGTTGATGGCGATGATCTCCCCTCTCCGGGAAGGAATTCCCCTAGCAGAAATCTTTCTGCCGAAGAGATCTTTCTCTCTCGGTGTTTTCCACCCCACAGAGGCGGCGGAATCTTTCTATGGTCGCTCCCCAAGTCTTAGGGTTTCGGGAGGATAATATATGCCAACAGGGAGTGTTAGGGGTGGACCAGGGCAGCCACACCACCTGGTGGCACGGCCCAGGGTGGCCCGCGCTAGGGGGTGGTGTGGGCCCCCTATGGCCCATCTCCAGGCCCCCTTCTGGCTTCCTTCATCTTCTAAAAAATAGGATTTTCCGTATATTTTCCCGGATTTTCTGATCTTCGCGAATTTTGCCTCCAAATAGCACATTTTCCATCAGAATCCTGACTGCAGCGGTCCATGCTCCAAAAGTCATCAACCATGCAAAAACAGATGAAATAACATAAGTATCACATCTCAATACGAAATATATCAATGAATAACAGTGAATTATGACATAGAATAGTGATGCAAAATGGACGTATCAACTCCCCCCAAGCTTAGACTTCGCTTGTCCCCAAGCGAAACTGAGCTCAATAAACATGGCCTCAGGTTTATGGAGTGAAGAGTCGATAAAATAATATGGACAAGAAGCATCACATTCATCAATACATAGATCATAATA
The DNA here is from genome assembly GCA_910589775.1 of Avena eriantha. Taxonomy (NCBI): domain Eukaryota; kingdom Viridiplantae; phylum Streptophyta; class Magnoliopsida; order Poales; family Poaceae; genus Avena; species Avena eriantha. The sequence goes on along the minus strand of OU342744.1, from coordinate 50,847,254 downwards.
GAAGACAACTCACTATTATATAACTCAACTTGCAATGAGTAAAGGAAACACAATAAATATACATAAAGTGAATCATAATTGGTAATTGTAAACTTAGCTCTTGGTCGAAGAATAGTTAATAATTTACTGGAGTTCACAAATAACTGGTTTTCAATGATAGCTTTCAAAGTAGTAAACATCAAGATAAGAGCAATGTGCAAAACAAGGACCATAAGAAACATGAGTGAATAAATCATCATATGAATGAATGAAACACAACAACTCAAAATACTTGTTGAGATAGAACGGAGTAGGTTTACTGACTCAACTAAAAAGTAAAAGAAAGGCCCTTCGCAGAGGGAAGCAGAGATTGCACGTCTCATAAAGAGCTCCCAAAAACTATGATACTTACTAGTTTTCAGCTCTCATTGCCCCTATCATAGGCATCTTTAGGTGATTAAGGTTAAAGTGATCAAATATGAGGATATGCATTGACAAGTTGTAAGTTGAGAATCTCATGTCCCTTGAATACGAGGGCCGCTCCTCATGCTACTCAAGTTTAGTCACCGGTAAGTTCTTGTCATCGTAAGCATATGTGTATCATAGAGAACCGCCAACGGGGTACCCCTTGTCCGATGATACGGAAGAATCCCCGTATCAAAATGACAAGGCAAGCAGACAACAAACATCTCAGCAATCTTCTTATTTACCATGGGAATATGGTGCTTTTTTCTCTCTTTCCTCTTTTCATAATCTCTTTTTTCTTTTTCTCTTTTTTTCAATATCGGACTCTTTTTTTATAAGAAGAATACTTCATAGATGCTCGTTATGGTTACGCTGCAGGTTTCCACCATGTCAGCATGGATTAGACCAGCGGCCCAGGCGTTTCTCTAACACACATGCATAACTCCATGGACTTACAAGCTCCCCTTTCATTTCACACCGACGACATCCATAGACAAAAGAACATGATATCAACTAGGTACAAAGTACCAGTGCAATGTTGAAAGCGTTCCCCATGACAGCATGGTTCTGCTAATTCACAACTCACAAAGCGCAAGCATATACGCAACATAGATGAGCACAATGGTTCAAGTTTATTAAGTGCAAGAAAGTAAAGTGTGCCATCAAGTTCGTGAGAGCTTTAATCACTAATTTTCACATAACAAGTTTAATTTGGAAGATAGATAAAACAAGAATTTACTTGGAATGGCAATAATGCTAATAGGTAGGTATGGTGGACACAAATGGCATGGGTTTGGTTTAAAGGAGGTGGATGCACGAGAAGAATTCCCCCTTAGTACATGTTTTTGGCTAGCAAGGCTGGGTAGCAAGTACAAGAGTTGAAGGAAACAAACAAACATACAAGTGATAAAAACAAACATGCAATCTTCCTTGGAAGCACAAAAAATCTTAACTAGAGAATACTAGACTTATGAGCGAATCAAGAAAGAAAGATGATGAAATAATTTTTCTTTAGAGTACTTTTATCTTTTTCATTCAACTCTCAAAAATAGTGTGCTACTGACCGAGCCAGGTTTGCCAAAACCAATTAAATTAACTCAATGATCCCAAAGTGATACCAATACTAACAACAAGATCAATCATATAGCCACGAATTGAAAACTAATATAAGCTATGAAAAAGAGTAAATGATAGAACTTCTCATTAATATTCCATAACGGCAACTCACACCAAGGGATACATATCTAATGAGAGAGGGTACACTTCCATAATGCAAACCATCCTACATAATAACTTCTCTATTCATGATATGACTCTACTAAAAAGTAAAAAGATAGAAGATAGTGATGTGATACCGCGGCACTCCCCCAAGCTTGGAACAAACCAAGGGGATGCCAAACCTGATGACGAATTACTCCTTTGGTGGTGGTGGTAATATTTTCTTAGTTGACATGAGGAAATCTTCCAGCATCTTGCGAAGCCTATTATTCTCCCATTGAAGCATGTCCACCTTCCTCTGCAAGTCTCGGTACTTATCGCAGAACTCCTTAGTGACTCGTAGGGCTTCCGTTGATGCATGGCAAGAGACTAAAGGTACCAGCCCCTGCTTGGGGTCTTGAAGATCTTCCTCCATCAGCTCCTTTCCTTTATCCTTGGTGGACACCATTGTGCTTCTAAGCTTCAAAGATAGTTCCTGGCAGAAACAGATCAAAACGAAAACACGACAAAAACACGATATACGAACCTCGGGGGATCTGGGGATTATATATTACGAAGTTTCATGACGAAAGGAAGGTACTGGGAGAAAACGAGTCGGAGGCGGAGTCCGGGGTAGCCACACCACCTGGTGGCGCGACCAGGGGAGGGACCGCGCCACAGGGTGGTGTGAGCCACCCTGGCTCCGTCTCCATCCCTCTTTCTCTTCATAGATTTCCTTATTGTCTAAAAACTGCAAAAATATAGTTGGATAGTATTTTCGTGGAACTTTTCTTACCAGAACTGTTACCTATTTGAAAGCGGACTCTGCAGGTCTCTGAATTTCGTATCTAGTAGATTCTTCCGAAGTCACCACTTGAATAACATCAATATCTCATCTTCATACACTTATTACTTGAGTCATAAAACCCTTCTCTTCCTTATTACACCATTATCTCCACTACCTGGAAATTTCTTTCACACAAAACTCCACACATTTCTCATTAGCAACATTAGTATATATGAAGTGATAAAACCTTTTGTGTCCAACTTCAATTGAAAACCATCAAAACATAAGCTACTGTAGCAACTCCTTCCGAAAACCCAAAAAGAATTCAAAAAGGAAATCGATTAAAGAAGCAAATGTAAGAGTGGCAAAATCTGTCAAAACAGACCAGCAGGTAAAGATCAATTTTTTCGAAAATCTTCTGTTGCTCAAATCAAAATGTGCAAAACTAACGAAAGTTAAATAACAACCTGGGGAAGAAGTACAAACAATTACAGCTCGATCCGACATATAGAGATCTCTCACAAATTTTTACGGTGCAGCACAAAAATCTGTTTTGGGACAGCAACTTCCCAAAATATTACTTCTCTCTCATTAGAGGTTGATCTTGACACAAAAACTAAACAAAACGGATAAGGAGCAGTTATTACCGAAGTAATAACTTCCAAGACTCAAAGAAATAGAAACAAACTGAAAGCAAAAATAAATTGGGTTGTCTCCCAAAAAGCTCTTTCTTTAAAGCCATTAAGATGGGCATGATAATTTTAAAGATGCTCACATAAGAATATGAATTGAGGTGAAAGAGAGCATTAAGAAGAAAAAATACACACATTTAAGTCTAACCCACTTCCTATGCAAGGGAATTTTGTAAACAAACAAGTTGTTGAAACCAGAGGCTACTTGCATAAGAAGGCAAAACAAGTGAAACATAGAAACTTTCGGCATAAAACGGGGAAACTTGATATTATTGAGATGCATAAGAACACTTTTTCCTCTCTCATAGTAACCTTCAGTATCATGCATAAACTTAAAAATATAACTATCACAAGGGCCATCATAGCAATGATCACTTATTCTAACAGAAAACACAGGAATACTAGCTCTCATAACACTACTATGTGAAACAATATTAGAGGTATCCTTACAAAGGATAGTGTGTCCCTCTTCTTCATATTTAGTAACAAAGTCTTTCACATTTACTATTATAGGTTCATCAACCATTTGTTTATCAGGTTCAACAGTTTTACTTGTACTTTCATTAACCATACTAGCTATCATAGAATGTTCCTTTATCTTAACTGGGAAAGGCATTTTATCAATATAAGGTTTAGGTAAGACATGATTAGCAGTATAAACTTCAGTATTTCTTGCAGGAACACTCTTAGCAACATCTTTATAAGGTTCATGATACTTATTCCACTTCTTTTTAGGCACTTCAATGTAGGAAGCAAAAGCCTTAAAATAAGAAGCAATAGCTTGAGAGTCTAGACCATAAGCATTTTTAATATTTTGAAAGTCATCAGTTCCCATAAAAGATTCAGTGCATTCATAATCATAATTTATACCTGACTTTCTACCTTTGTCATTCTCCCAAGCTTCAGCATTGTCTTGAATACGGTCCAGAAGATCCCATTTAGCTTCTTCTTCCATGCGAGTGAATGATCCAGCAAAAGAAGCATCCAATAAATCCCTGTCATGTAGAGGGAGCCTTGCATAAAAGTTGTTGATAACAATATTGTTGGGGAGCTCATGGATGGGACATTTGAGCATTAGTAACTTCAATCTCCCCCAAGCTTGAGCTGTACTCTCTCCATCAAGAGGCCAAAAGTTGTATATTTGATTCCGATCTTTATGAATCTCACTAGGAGGATAAAACTTTGAATAAAAGAGAGGCACTATTTCCACCCATTCCAGAGCTTGACCATTCTTCAGCAGCTTATACCATTCCTCAGCTCTTTCTTTTAGTGATAATGAGAATAACTTCTTCTTAACTTGATCTGTAGTAATACCTGCACACCTGAACAACCCACATAATTCATGTATAAAGAGCAAATGATCACCGGGATGGACAGTTCCATCCCCAACATAGTAGTTATCCATAACACGATCAATAATTTTTGTAGGTATTTTAAAAACATCATTCTCATCAGGTGGTGGTTTATCTACTACCTTAGCAGTGGTAGTAGCATTACCAATTAAGAAACTTAGAGAATTATCCATAACGAAAATAAAGCAACTAACAGAAGTAAACAATACTCACAGTAGAAGTTTCCTTTACCAGTTCCACTCTCCAATAGCGCTTCACTCCCCGGCAACGGCGCCAGAAAATAGTCTTGATGACCCACAAGTATAGGGTGTGTATCGTAGTATTTTCGATAAGTAAGAGTTTCAAACCCAACGAGGAGCAGAAGGTGCTGGCTAGTGGTATGGATCAGGAATTCTCTGCAAATACTTAGCAAACAGATTTTTAGGGGTTTTTGATAATGCAAGTAAATAAAGTATGAGTAATAAAAGACAGTAGGAATAAATGCAGCAAGTGGCCCAATCCTTTATGCAGCAAAGGACAAGCCGGTTGTATTACTTAAGATGACCAAACGTTCTCGAGGACACATGGGAAGACTGTCAAGTGCATTCGCTTCATATAGTTGATTAATCTTCTTTAGCTTGCTAAGTGTTGTGTGGGTGAACCAGTGCTAATGTACCGACCTTCCTAGAACTAATACATACTTGTGATTATACCCCTTGCAAACATCTGTAAGTACAAGAAAGTAATTAAGGTAGAAACCTAACCACAACTTTAAACTCTAAGACCCTTACGTCCCTTGTGCAATGGTTTCCTAACGGGGGTTCAGGTTTCTGTCATTCCGGCAACCCCTACGATTAGTAGCCAAATACACAATGCATTCTCCTAGGCCCATATAGGTGAAGTGTCATGTAGTCGACGTTCACATGACACCACTAGAAGAAGTACACCACAACTTAAATATCAAACTATTGAATCTTTCTCAACACAATTCCACTACTAACAACATGACTTCTCCCATGTCCTCAAGAACAAAATGAACTACTCACAAGACATCATATGGATCATGATCAGAGATGGAATAATGATGTATAACAATCTGAACATAAATAATTATTCAATGGTTCACTCAATAGCATCAACTACAAAGAGTAATCAACACCGGGAAAGTTTCCCCTAAGAACTAATGTAAGATTCAACTCAATTGTTACAGCAATATGGAGATGGTGATGAGGGTGCTGATGGTGATGATTGTGGTGATGATGATGATGATCCCGATGAAGTCCAGCTTGATGGTGGTGTTGATGGCGACGATCTCCCCTCTCCGGGAAGGAATTCCCCTGGCAGAAATCTGTCTGCCAGAGAGATCTTTCTCTCTCGGTGTTTTCCGCCCCGCAGAGGCGGCGGAATCTCTGTGGTCGCTCCCCGAGTCTTAGGGTTTCGGGAGGATAATATACGCCATAGGGGAGTGGTGGACCAGGGCGGCCACACCACCTGGTGGCACGACCCAGGGTGGCCCACGCCAAGGGGTGGTGTGGGCCCCCTGTGGCCCATCTCCAGCCCCCCTTCTGGCTTCCTTCGTCTTCTGGAAAAACAAGATTTTCCGTATATTTTTCCCGATTTTCTGATCTTCGCGAATTTTTCCTCCAAACAACACCTTTTCCATCAGAATCCTGACTGCAGCGGTCCATGCTCCAAAAGTCATCAGCCATGCAAAAACAGATGAAATAACATAAGTATCACCTCTCAATATGAAATATATCAATGAATAACTGTGAATTATGACATAGAATAGTGATGCAAAATGGACGTATCACTGGTGCCCAAGGATGCGCCCAATTCCTAGGTGGCCTTGCTCCTTGCCAGGGGCTCCATCCAAATCACCACAATCTCATCGAAACCGCTGCAGGAAAACTGTGGACATGTCGCTGCACGGTCGGCCTTCTTATTCATTTCTTCTTGGCGCGTAGCCATGTACGCACCCGGTTGTCACGGAGAGTCTCGAAGGACTCCTCCGCGACGTGATGCAATGCTTCTGCCTCACGCCGCGTCGACGCGATGGAGTCCTCCACCACCATGTACTCCTGCAAGTCCTCTGCCGGTAACCCATCCAGCTCATCGGCCTCTACACCATGCCCCCTCCTCCTCTCGAGTGTGATCCTCCTCCAAATCATACCCCGTGAGGTCGATGACGCTTCCCTCGACACTGTGTTGTGAGGAATGATCGTCCTCGCCATCTGACAGCGCGAGATCAATGTACCCGAGAGTGGATTTGTAGGGAGGCATGGTGTCGATGAGAGAGGCATCCAGCGGGAAGATTACACAAGGCATTTTATAGACGAGTGAAAACGGAACGAACAATACGATACTTTGCTTTACAAACAAAAAGGGTAAAGCGACGAGAATCAAACAACCAAAAATTATTCGCATATGACTATGAGTAAAAAATCATTTGCAATGTCCATCCCGAACCGTGCACGATTGAAAAAAATCCCAAATAATTCACCCAAAGGAAACCGTGGGTGATAAATAAACAGCGCAGCCGTTTTACAGATGCTGAAGCGTGAGCCAAATTACATGAAAAGAGCCGCAACTATAATTTCTACTACTTCTTATCATCACCATAGATGTAGATGATCTCCTTCTTGCAGGTGGAGCTAGAGGCCTTGGCTTCGCTCACAATGGCGATATTGCCGACGTTTGTGTCTCGTGTTTCTTCTTGGAGAAGTACTCCAGCAGCCGCCTGCTCCTCGAGCAACTCGGCCCCCTCCTCCTCTTCCTGCTGCTCAGCCTCCACCCACCATTTGAGTTGCGGTGAATCATCTTCCAAAGTCACAATCACCGTGTCCTTGTTGTCGTCCAAATTGATTTTGCGGTTCTCGTCCGAGGAGGTCGAGTCGGAATATGAGGGGAGGAGCCTTCGTCATGGTACGACAACGGGACGGGGTGCTCCTACTCCCCACCTTTAAAGCTTTCTCCTCCTTCACCACTGAAGAGTCCTCCTGATCATCACGGCGGTGCTTCGCCAGCGGGCACTACCTGGCGAGAGAAAGACGAGTGGTCTTCTTGTTGCGAGCCATATCAAAGTGTGTCTACTATAGAGCAGGTGTGTGCCAAGACCGAGTGGTGGAGCGGGGCTTTATGCCAACCGTCCGGGAAGCTGAATCGTCCCGATGCGTAGCACGCGGTGGAAAGAGAAGAGGCTACGCATGCATCTTACTAAATTCGAGAAAAGAACACAATAATTTATGGCTCACCGTGTGAGAAAGGACAGAAAATGAAATAGTGAAAAAAATGAGGCAACATCTCGGTTCATGAGAAAATAAACCCGAGAATGTTTTGCTGATAAGAAAACAATTTTCCCATTTTAGGCCATGTGCATAATATTACGATTCCAAAAAACAATTCGGTGTACGACAAACACACTGACATAGGTATGTCCAATGGACACTACCTTTGGCCTACCTGACTCGGTCCAATAGGAGGCTTATACGATGTTTTGCTGAAGTCCATGAAGCGTGGCAATTCGTATGATGTGAAGCCCATGAGGACACTGACTCGTGGCGTGCAAAACAACTTCAAGACTAAAGATATGAAAGTACTAGGGTTTCGACCTGGATATGTAACCAACTCGAACGGTACCTGTGACCTAGCCTCTCCATATACTAGGAGGAGCTGCCGAGGAGGAGATCATAAGACACCACCCCTGGCTCATGCTAGATCTAATTTGCGCACCATTGTCATCTAGGTGACTTGTAATCTTCATCAACTCAATCAAGAATAGACAAGCAGAAGTAGGGTTTCATATGGGGACCTGAATCTGGGTAACTCGTGTCCCGTGTTGTCTGTTAGCCGAGAAAGTCACCTGCGTGCACCTCCTCCCCCAAACCCAAGTCCATAAACTATGGACATTACCGTGAAGATCCCACGTTACCCGCGAAGGGACCTGCTTGAACCGCGAGCATCCGTCGTATTTTCGCAGCGTCAACGATCTTTCACGTCACACAGGGAAAGAACCTTCCTTGTGCGAGGAAGGGCCTTAATAGGCTCGATCTTTACTAGTGTTGCATCTATGTTTGTATTTGCAAGTAAATCCCCACTAAAAAGACTAAATGCTATTTTTAAGACGGATCTTTACCAAACATTTAATCCACAACAACTTTGTGCCCCCTCGGTGTATGGAAATAAATAATATAAAATTATCTACTCCCTCCGTCTATAAATAAGTGATTTGGATTTAACTAAATTTAAATGTATTTAGACACGTTTTAGTGTATAGACAATCTCAAGTTATTTATTTCTAGACAGAGGGAGTAGATTCACAACCTACATGCGTTTTACTGTGTAGATACATATGAATCTTAATAAATTCAAGTCGTATTAGAAAAATTTGTATACAACTGATACTTTAGATTTGTATTAAAAATGCTTTATAACTGTAAGAATTTTATATCAAAATAACTTTAATATTCAGACTACTTTTTGATCAAAATCAAATCAAAATGCGTGTGAAATATATGTTTTTTAACAGGGGGGGAGTACATATAATTTTTTTAAGTGTGTGAACAAAGTTTTTTTTTACATGAACAAAGGGTATTTTACTCGTACTTGAAGCGTCCTGTGTACGGGCCGGCGGTCGTATAGTCTGCTGAAGACACAAGCGCTCGTCGCGTGGGCGTGCGGATCCATCCATCCACCCGAGACCAGATATCGCGTGCCCCGCTGTTCGCCTCTCCCGCATCCGATAGCAGCAGCAGCCAAAACCCCCTTCCCCCTCTCTGCTCCATCCAGTCCTCCCTTCCCCTCCCCTCGCCGCCCCCGCCCGCCCGCCCGCCCGCCAGCCCCATGGCTTCTCTCCTCCGCCCAGCCACCACCCTCGTGCTCCCGCCTTCGTCCGCCCGGGAGCCGCGGCGGCCCTGCGCCGCCTCCTTCGCCTGCTGCCGTCGTGCGCCGGCGGCGACCCCGCTACGCGCGCCGCTGCAGCGATTGGGGGCCGACGAGGCCGCGCGTTCGGCGAGACAGGTGAGGAGTTGCGTTCCCGCCCCACGGGGTGCTTCATCCGTTGTAGTAGCTTCGGTAGATTGTGCTGTCTGTTCCGTAATTTTCGATGGGCACGCAGTAAATTCTGAAAAAAAAAACGTACTGCATTAGATTTCTGATGATGTGTCATCTCTGGTGAAAATCAGGTAGCGGGGTTTGACTCTGAAACTGCGAATTGTTTGTTAAGGAAAAACAAAAACAAATCTGCATATTACTATGTTATATCCTGCATTAACATATCTGGTGCTGGCAAAGTTATTTCATGTTCATATAGTTGCTTGCTATGCAATTTAAGATCTCGTTTGCCTAAAAGCTCAATTGCTTTATATGCGTATACCTTTTGAGGATGGGTCGTTGGGTGTGAACCGTATAAAGTGTAATGTTTCTTTTCTGTTGTTCTATGTTCAGTTGAACAGTTCATGCCATATGCTATTGTTCGGTATTCTGGACTGACCTGTTTAGGAATCTTGGAACTGTGAAGTGTAATCTTTGCTTTTCAGTTGTTTTATGTTCAGTTGAACAGGCGCTGCTATATGCTATTGTGTGTTTAAGTCTGAAATGTCCTTGGTAGGAATCTTTGAACTGCTATATGCCATATGACGTGAATAGGGATCTTTGAACGATTCAGTCTCGACCTGGGTAGGAACTGTTGCATTTTAGATCCGCCTGACACATGAATTTGTTCCATGTCTGGCATGGTTAGATGAGTGTGGTCAAACCGTGAACTGTAGATATTGTTGTTTGTGTCAGAATGATGTAATATATTTGGTTTTCACTAATGATTTACTGCCAGGGGCTGTTTTTATTGTGGTCATATAGTTTCTCTGCGGATACATGAGAAGAGATGGGCACGAAGGTGATGGGAGGAGCCAAGGACGAGATGAAGCTATTATGTTTGGGCCAGATGATGATGACGGTCCAAAGATCCCTACTCAGGTCGAGACTCTTGTTAGAGGAACTGCAACAGTTGATGCTCCAGAATACAAACCACTTCCAGATCTCGATTACCTTCAGGTGCCTTTTACTTACCATTTTTTTCCTGCTCTTGTTCATTTTATTTGAAGTTCAACTTCCATCCCTATTTTATGTGGGGCGCCAAATTTTCCATGCGCTTCATTAATCTTTAGTGAACGCAATGTATTAATATTTGACTTGAATGAATTGATTTATCCTATGGATTTATCTCACTTTTTTTTTTGTGGTAATACAGGAGTTGCTGGCTATTCAGCAGCAAGGACCGCGATCAATAGGTTTCTTTGGTACCCGCAACATGGGGTATATGCACCAACAACTTATTGAGATCCTGAGTTATGCTATGGTCATAACAGTATGTCTCTGAACTATATGCTGTCATTGTTCATTGGATCTTTGATTCCCCCACACCTCTTGTTAATGTTTATATGTTAAATGCAGAAAAATCATATATTCACATCTGGTGCTTCGGGGACTAATGCAGCTGTTATTAGGGGTGCTTTGAGAGCTGAAAAGCCAGAGTTGCTCACTGTAATTTTACCTCAAAGTCTAAAGAAGCAACCTCCTGAAAGCCAAGAGCTATTATCTAAAGTAAGACATAATATTTCAATTATGTATTGGTCATTTCTAGTTCATTTTTTTTCACAAACCTTTACTGGAAATCCGAAATTCCTCAGCTTTTGTTTTGCACTATGTTTTCTATTCTTGCCATTTTGTGCTCGCGTGTTCGTCCAGAAAAAAATGATGGAAAAGAAGCATTATGTGAGAATTCCACATTATGTTCAATAACATTAAGTCGTGAGCCGAACCCATGTTGAACTTTATCATGGTCAAAGATGACAATCATCACAGACTGATTGAATGGTGTGTATTGTGAGTTTGCAGAATCCTTTTATCAGAGAACTTATCACCTTATACGTCCATTATCAGCCATCGGTAAAATGCATGCATTTATCTCAGTTTCACTTCAGACCTCGGATTTTTAATCTTGAACATACGATACAAGCACAATACGAGAAAAATCATTTTCTGCCCTTTCCTTCGTGACCTTGTTAACCTCCCCCACATCCCCTCTCCAATCTCCTCTTTTCCAGGGTCGATACCGGCCTGTCCGCTCATTTTATGTTAGCGGCTGTCAAGAGGGGAAATGGATCTTGCCCTGTACAGTAGTAGCTCTATGTTATATAATTTTCCCTCCTAGTAGTGGTGATTCAGTTTTATTGCCTACTCACTGGAGATCATCTTGGTTGACTGGTTATGGTATGCACTGCTGCAGAGGATCTTTGACAGACATATTTTGATCTAGACATCCTTGGAATTGAACTCCTGGATCTGCTGTTCCCCATCTTCTCTGCCGACTTAAGCCAACCAGGATGGTTTTAAGTACCTGAATCTCCTTACCACGGTGGTAGAGGGTGTCATCTTCAGGCTCTTCTTGGCTTGTAACCATTGCAGTTGCTGATGCAAACCCCACTGGTAGATTTTGGCTACAATCTCCAACAGCTATCGGAGCCAATGAGGCACTGCTATGAAGGATACATGGGCCTCATCATCTTCACCACCAGTTAGATGTGATATTTTAGTTCCCCATGGACCAGTCTGTAACATTTCCATTACAGGTTCCTTTGTGGCCCTGTGCTGACTTTTTTGCAATCAGTCAAGACTCTGGGAGTATTCTAGAGTTTTTGGTAGCTTAATAGATCTTTACTGTAAGATGTGTTAATTCCAGCAAAGTGCCTCACAGAAGTAACTTTGTGTCCTGCTTTAGCTTGCAAACCTGATGCTCTGTTTTCATATGGTAAGTTGGATATGTTTCAGTAACGTTCTGTAAATTTTACAGGTAAAAAACTTGATTGAGAAGCCTCACTATGACCATCTACCACTAATAGAGGCTAGCAGGTTTGGTAGTTCTCCATTGAAACTGCTTTTAGTTCTAGTGCAAATACATTTCTTGTCATTAAGTATTACTGTATCATTCATAACTTTACCTTTAATAAATTTTTTAACAATATTGTAACATAGTGCTTGACTATCCTATCGTGTAGCTTTGGGTTCAATTTCTGGTCTTGCACCTATGTCATTGCTATGTTTAACTAGTTTCATAACAGTTGAATTATTTGGTAGATTATAGTTCTCTGTGTTGACAAAGCTTTTTTGATTAAGAGAATCTCTGTAGATACCAATTATCTCTACATGATAAAATATCTCTTATTGTTTTCAGGTTATGCAACATGGACATCATCTCGAAGGTCCAACAGGTGATATGTTTTGCATTTCATGACAGCAGGCTGCTGATGGAGACCTGCCAGGAGGCAAAGAACATGCGGAAGATTGTAACGCTCTTCTACTTGGATTAGCTAGCACCTCAGGGATATTGTCCCCTTTTTGTTTCTGTAGGCTGGTGAAATGGGAGGCTATTCGGTTTAGTCATTTCTGTATACTCTAAAATCTCTGGAGTAGGTGTTGGGGGCATACCAGTGCTGTCTTCGTTTGAAGAAAGTCATCTGCCCATTATTCAAATTCTTGGTAGGAATCAAAATAAGCTTGTCGATATGTCTAGTCTGTCAGTAAAGAGAATAACTGAAGTTCGTATTATTGGTAATTCAAAGGTTTAGTGTTGAAGGAAAACTATTATTTCCAAAGATGAGTCGAATTGGGGTTCCTGACTGCTTCAACAATGTTTTGACAGCTTCAACAATGTTGTGACAGTTAGGGATGGACAGAAAAACTGATAACCAAAAACCGAACCTGAAAAGACCGAGACCGACACCGAATAGACCGAGACCATCAAAAAAATTGAATTGGGTACCAAATTTTGTAGACCGAAATTAGTTCGATTAATTCGGTCATTAGTGCTTGGTAACCGAACTGACCGAACTTTAGGTGAGACTGGCGTAGTTCCAAAACCCTAGTTGCCCATAACTATAGATTTATCTTTCTTGACTAAGCTAAATTTAGTATTATTGAATTTTAGTTTCCACCAATTAATCTGACTATATGAAGTGTATTTTATATTCAAATTACAACTGAAATAGTACCAAATGGTTTACCAAATATTATCAACTTTTGGATTTGATAATATCTACCACACGATCCGGTCATGATCGAAACCGAACCTAAATTATCGGGTAACCGAATTAGTCGGTTAGTAAAAATGACAAGTAAATTCCGATCTTTATTTTTTAAATACCGATTTCAAAATAGACCGAATAGACCGATATGTAAGGACCGAATCGGTGATGACCGAACGTCAACCCCTAGTGACAGTCTTGGGGGTTTAGAGGAGACCTTTCGGCCCATCAAAGACTTGTTTGTATAGATGAATTGGATTTGGTATTTGCAGGTGCAAAACCATTCAAACATATAGTATAATGCAAGCAAACCCAATCCTTTTACACGTGGAAAGTATGTCCGAAATATTACAATGCTTCCAAGCAAGCTGTGATCCAAAAAGTGATCAAGCTGTACTTGAAAGAAGGAAAAAAAAAACGTATTGCGTCATGGAATCAAACCATACCATTTTTTGGGTCGTTCTAACGTCAAGCCTATGAACACCACTTTAATTTACAGGCATTTCATTTAAGCAGCAAGCACTCGTGCTACCAAAATCTACAGCGGAGGTACTAAAACATCCTCCCGATCTGCCTATGTATAGTCTGGTAAGTAGCTGAAAGCCGGTGAGACTGTTAAGCAGCTGAAGGCCGGTCATACCATGTACACGTCGTCGTCGGGGTCCTCGCTGCCGATGAGCACCAGCCCCTCTACGAGCACGGGGAACATGCACCTGACCGGCTGGATGCTGGTGGCCACCACCCCGTCCGGCGCGTCGACGACGTCGTAGGCGTGGTGCTTCTTGAGCACGCCGATCACGCTCGCCGTGTCCCCCTCCCTGATGAACCTGCCAGGACAACGAGAATGCTGGTATGTTCAGGAGGTAGCAGCGCGAGCAATGTCAGCTGCTGCGTTGGAGGACTCATCGCCATCGGGCTTACCCTTCTTCCACGCGCACGGCGCCGTCGCAGGACACGCCGCGGCTCTCCGTCCAGCTCTTCAGGCTCCGGGACGCGGCCTTGGTTTCGCCGTCGAAGCTGACCGTTTTCCGCTTGATCATCCAGGTGATCTTGGCCGCTTCCCCGGCGCGCACGTAGAACCTCCTCCCGGAGTTCCTGTCGGAGATGTAGAAACTCGTCGACCGCGCCTGCCACGAAACGAGCTCAGTTTCAGCACACGCTTTTCAGACAGGGCCGGAGTAGAGAGTCTGACTGACCTCGGAGTGCCTGAGCTGCCACCGGGAGCAGCAGCAGGCCCACGCCCATCCGCGCCGCCCGTACATCCGCACCGACGTGAACACGCACCGGGCGGCGTCGTGGAAGCAGGCTCCCATGGGGACCCGGCCGCAGGTGACTTGCTGCAAAGCAACGACGACACAGGCGATCGACCTTATTACGTCAGAGCATGTCACACAAAAACTCCAGTAACTGAAGGGTGTAATTATATGTTTTTGTCTTGTTGTATAATTATATGTTTAAGCAATTACCAAAGCTCTATAAGTAAATTAGCAATGCAGTGCCTTTGTGAAGCAAAAGCGGCATGGTAGCTTGTCTTCCATGCACAGGGAAGCCATTGACCGCCACATGTTGCTTAAACCAGTTTTGATATTCTCTGACGCTTGGCAAATGCAAGCAAAGCACCGGTTTGGACTGCCGGATTAAGATTGGTATATGCATGGCGTGCTAATGGTCTAAGCTGCGAGAGACGCTTCTGATATCTGAATTTGTGACACACCCGAAGCTACGTCTGATGCAAGCGAGTAAGGAAACAGTTTCTGGTCGACAAGCAAGTGATCGAGAACGGAATTTGTATGAAAGGCTGCAAGCAAAACGGCTTGTGATCGAGTATGCATGATGCAACGAGACGTGGCTCACCCCGGTGATCTTGACGAGCTCCCCGATGGGCATGTCCGCCTGGTCGAGCACCGTGTCGGGGGACATCCGGAAGAACCGCTCCGCCTCCGCCGCGCACCGCGCCGCGTTCCAGGAGAGCACGGCCGCGGCGACTGCCACAGCGCCGCCCGCCGCGGCAAGCGGCTCCCAGCGGCGCCACGACACGAGGAAGAACACACCGGCGCCGACCCCGGCCGCGGCGGCCACGGCCATGAGCACGTAGCACGTGAGCGGGACCCCGAGTTTCACTCGTCCGCGCGCCACGACGGGCGCGGGTTCCTCCCCGGCGGCCGCGCGCATCCTGCTGGCTTTCCTCGAGGACGAACCTCCGCCGCGCGCCGGCGACGGAAGGGGAGAAGGGCCCACGAGGAACCCCGAGTGCGAGAGCTGCGACAGCGCCGGCGACGGCGGGGGCCGGAGCGGCGGCGGCGGCGGCTGCAGCGGGCCGGAGCTACGGCGCGAGGAGGAGGCCGGCGAGGAGGAGGAGACGTCGAACATCCGGCCGAGCTCGCCGGACCGCGACACGTCCCCGCCCGTGTAGGGCGGCGTGGCCACCGACCCCGACGACAGATGCCGCTCCCGCTTCCTGTCCGGCGCGCGGCCGGACACGTACATGCCGCTCCCTATCTGGTGCATCGATCTCCCCTGCTCCGG
This sequence comes from Avena eriantha, assembly GCA_910589775.1. NCBI lineage: Eukaryota > Viridiplantae > Streptophyta > Magnoliopsida > Poales > Poaceae > Avena > Avena eriantha. The sequence continues at coordinate 50,831,197 of OU342744.1, read as the reverse complement.
TGCTCCCCGGTGTGACGCAGCCTCGATCGAGCTAGCTCGAGGAGTGGAAGCAGCACGAAGAAGACTACGACGGCGTGATCTGAGGGCGAAGCGATGGCGCTGCCGCTTTAGCTCGCAAGGTGGTGTCGTGATCGACCGGCTTATCGAGAACAGGGCATAGGACGATGCACCGGTGCGCTGCACTGACCCTGTCCCTGGCCGGGCGCTGTGTTTTATTCGATCTGCGCGTGTTGTTGCGTGGTCGCGAATTAAGTCGAGGTCGGCGTGACCGGACACGAGCAAACTGTTAAGCTAGTACGTACGGTACTAGTCGTAGCACACGTTTTGGATTGGGCTTGGTGCCTTTCTCTTTGCATCTGATTTGATGAGAAGAGCTAATGGAGCGTGAGCGAGTAATACGGACGGAAGGTGGCCGTTATGCGCAAGGACCACGACGCTTCTTTTCGCCCGCGATACGGGTGGTACGTGGCCGCGGTAGGCGAGGCAGAGGATACGCACACGAGATGCGTCATTCTTCAACGGATTTGCTTTATGCATCAGTCGACTGATTTTGATTTCTCTAACGAGTCGACTCGTGATTTCTGGGATTCCTACACGTCCTTATTCAGGCTGGCCATTTGATTTGCGCTGTCGGATGGCCCACTTAGCCCGCGTTATTTCTAAACTCTTAGAGCATCTCCACTCGGTTCTTTAAAGACCCCCCAAAAGCCTATGGGAGCATCCCTACCAAATCCAAACATTCCATGAAACTGTCCCGTGAAGTAGACAGTCGGGACCCAAATACACCGTCCAGAGCAGACTGACCGGTTCAGCATCGTTGATGAACGAGGCTTCAAGGTTCCTATAACGTGTGACAGTCAGCTAATTGGATTGATGAAATAGCATGTTGGGCTTCGCGTGGTTATGCTGATGTGTAACATACTGGATGAGAAAGCTCCTGCTACTAGGAGTCGCCCAGCTATTATTAGACAGGAAGGTCTAACTCAAATCCCTGCTGTTGTTGAGCAAAATGTGGTTTCTCGTCCGCGACATGCTTATGTCAGGCAACCTCCTCGTAGGAGGCCCCGTATTGTCGTTGTGGAAAACTCTGCTCTGAAATCTGCTGGTACTGGTCGTCCCCGTCTCCGTCCCCGTGTTGCTGCGACTGCTGCCTACCTAATCCATGCCGCTGTTGAGCAAACTAAGGCTTCCGGAGGCTACCCCACTATTGTTGCAAAGACTGATGCCTTGTGTCCTCCTCGAACCCGTGCTCAGGTTCAGCGAGCTACTAGTCTGGAGCCAGCTCATGGTCTGGACTCTGCTAGCACACGAAACACTGTTCTTGTGGGAACTGCTCCTGATCGTCGATGTGGCATGGCAGCAGCTGATCCTATTGTGGCTGCCGTTAGAAGGGACCCTGCCTGTCCACCATGTAATGTAGCTCCCGCTGCTAAGGGCCCTCACCTTGCTCCTGGTCCTGGTACTTCCACCGTGGTTGATCCAGCTAACGATGACACTGGTGATGGCGGCGGTGGCATTGGGGCTGGGTCTGATGGTGCCGCTCCACCTCTCGAACCTCTCGGAGGTTTCTATCCTGAAGAACCTGATGATGGCAAAGTAATCGTTCGTATCGATGTCACAGATTATACTGCAAAATTAGATGATGGCACGGAAATTTTTTATGATGAGTTTGATATAATCCTTGCCAGATACGATCCTGAAGTGGTAGAGTTATCTGACCTGATGGCATCGTTACGTGTGAAGGTGTTGTGGGGTCCTCCCAGGAAGCACGTTTGTTATATTTTGGTTATAGGAGCAAAAAGGCTATCGAAGTGAAAGATACCAGGGATTTAGTCGTACCATTTACAAGGAAACATTATAGAGGTGAAGTGTACTTCCACTTGCTAGTGCAAATGGTTGGAGAGGAATTGGAACTCGACAATAGAGATGATGGACTTTTAGAAGGCATGCGTGACCTGATCCATGGCATCACTGGGGCTGGTGCGACTGAGGGTAGCTTCGAACAAAGGAGTCTTACAGAGGAGCATCATAAAGAGGAGCAGGAAGAGCATCCCTAGAAAGGGCACCTCGAAGAAGAACGTCACCAAGGAGACCATGCCAGAGAAGAGGACGCCAGAGTCGCATGAAAAAAGGCATCACGCCGCAGAGTACACCCCTGAGATCCAGCCAAAATGCCGCACCGAACGGTAGCAGCAAAAATGCTAAGAGGGCTAGCACGGTGGTGAACACTCCCAGAAGTGGTAGCAAAGAGGCAAAGATGGCTAGTACGGAGGGTACCACACCTAGTGGATTGGGGCAATGTTCCGGTCCATCCGAGTGGAGACGATGGTGCAGCCCCACCCATGGGAGTCAATATGATGTGTGCAGTACTAGGCATTAGAGACGATGGCGAGGATTTTGAATCAGATGAAGAAGAAGGCATTGTAGAGGATCAAGAATCTGGTGATGATGAAATAGACGAGGAACTTAACGATGAGGCTGGTATTCCAATCGATGATTTGGGTGTTGAAGTAGAAGAAATGAAACATGACCACGAGTATCCTATAATTTCGGTCGGCACCGAGTTCAGGAGCATGCATGAGTTCAGGATGTCGTTCCGGCATTTTGGTATCAAGGGGGAGTTCGATGTTTATCGACTGAAGAACACTGCCCAAAGGTATGAGGCCGTTTGCAAGTTAACGTGGATGAATGGACGGACCGAGGTACATTGTCCATGGAGGATCACAGCAAGAGCCTTACCTGCGTTGAATGCAATTAGGGTACTCGGGCAATAAATGCAGCAAACCATTAGAACTCTCTCTCTTTTCACTCTATAACTACAATTGATGTGCGATATCTTTCTGGCAACTAGTCGACTCCGCTTATCTTTTAAATGAATCTATGTTGCAGGTGAACAAAATGGGCCCTCCACACATGTGTCCGACAGGCAGCACACTGAAATCCTCAATGGCTGATACGGAGTGGGTGGCTATGCAATCTATGTCCATACTAAAGGATAACCCTAAGGAGACCACGGAGAATATTCAGACTAGCCTTGGTTCTAAATACAACATTGTCCTTCCGTATTACACGGTTTGGAAAGGTAAAGAGAAAGGTCTGGGGGTCTTGCACGGGGATTGGACCAATAGCTTCAGGATGCTGTACAACTTCAAGGCGGAGGTACAATCTAGGTGTCCGGGGAGTGTTGTGGAGATTGACACTGAATCAGAAGGTGGTAAAATATATTTCAAAAGATTTTTCATGGCGCTTAAACCTTGCATCCAGGGATTCAAGGACGTCTGTAGGCCGTATCTGAGTGTAGACAGCACTGTCCTAACTGGCAAATGGAAGGCTGCCTGCCATCTGCCACAACACTTGATGGTCACAACTGGATGTTCCTAGTGGCATTCGGGCTGTTTAAAATAGAAATGGAGGAAAACTGGGTCTGGTTTATGAGACAGCTCAGGAGATCAATAGGCCACATGGATCCATTGGCTATATCCATGGATGCATGTAAAGGGCTGACGAATGCAGTGAAGGAGGTGTTCCCACGAGCTAAAGGTAGAGAATGCCATGCCATGCCCATATGATTCTCAACTTGTACTCACCCTATGCAGGCAGCGTATTTCGTTACATGTTTCCTGCTGCTAGAGTTTACAAACCTAGTAGCAGCGAATATTTCATGAGCAAGATTTTTGCGGAAGCCCCTGAACTTCTAGAGTACTTAGCCATCCATCATTCGCAGCTATGGAAGAGGAGTCAATTCAACCCTGACATCAAAGTTGATTACATACAATAACCTTGCAGAATGCCTGAATAACTGGGTGAAGGACATAAAAGTGTGTCATGTTCATATCTTGATGGACAGCATACGTGGTATGATCATGAAGCTGTTAAATATAAGGAGAGAGATCGGTAGGAGACTTAGATGACATATGCTACCGCCAGTTGTACAGCAAGTGCACAAGAGAAGCCAAGGACTTTCTCATCTTAAGGTTCTCCCGTAAACCAACAGAAGCTGTGAGGTGGTCGATATGTCCAAGAGTGGCAAAAGGGATGTTGTGAACATCCAGCTGCGAGAATGCACCTGCTTAGAGTGGCAGCATACCAGGAAGCCTTGCAACCATGCCTTGGCCTTCTTGGTGAAGAAAAGAACTCTACCACATTTGGATCAGTATTTGTCAGACTACTACTCTACGGAAAAGTTCAGAGCTGTGTACGCTGGATCCGTCGAGCCATGTATAGACCCATCTCAGTGGCCTCAAGTTCAACTGTCTTTTGAGCTTTGCCAGCCAGTTACAAAAAGGAGCAGAGGAAGACCTCATGTGAATAGGTTTAAGAATTTTCTCGAGAAGAAGGGTTCGGCTTTCTGTGCTACAAAGAAGGGCAAAAATAGATGCAAGATCTGCCATCTTATAGGCCACAAAGCAGTTGGCTATCCCCTTAATGCTCCCAATTCTAGGTATGAGATGGTACATTCACACAAAAAAATGTTTATAGTCTGTAGATATAAGCTAGTAATCCATGTACTGTTTTTTTACAGGAAGTGCAAGGTAAGAAACAAGACAGCCAACTCAGTGATTTTGTTGCGGGAAGAAAACCAAAACGAGTGGAGTGATGATGCCGGACAAGATTCTAGTGATGATTGGCCTGACTTCCTGATGACCCACAAGTATAGGGGGTGTATCGCAGTATTTTCGAGGGAAGTTAAACCCAATTTATTGATTCGACACAAGGGGAGCCAAAGAATATTTATAAGCCTTAACAACTGAGTTGTCAATTCAGCTACACCTGGAAACAATCTTGCGCACAACAGTTTATCAGTAGCAACAGTTTTGTAGTAGGAATAGCAAAGTAACAACAGTAGTAAAGCAAAGACAGTAGTAACAAAAGCAGTAAACAGTGGGATTCGAGTGCGGTAGGCATAGGGATGGATGGACAGACGTTGCATGGACAAGACAATTCACATAGCAATCAGAACATAGGGAAATTGCAGATAAATAAGATAAAGCATCCAAGTACTAGACAATCCTAGGCATGTGTTCCATATATAGTCATACGTGCTCGCAATGAGAACTTGCACAACATCTTTTGTCCTGCCAGCTCGTTTGCAGCGGAGCCTCTAGGGAACTACTGGCAATTAAGGTGCTCCTTTTAATAGAGCACCGGAGCAAAGCATTAACACTCCGTGAACACATGTGATCCTCACATCAAAGCCATTCCCTTCCGGTTATCCCGATTTCTATCACTTCGGGGCCATAGGTTCCAGACAACAACGTGTGTATACAACTTGCAGATAAGACCAAGAACAATACTATCATAATGAATCAATAACATGTTCAGATCTGAAATCATGGCACTCGGGCCCTAATGACAAGCATTAAGCACAACAAGTCGCAACAAAGTCATAAAGCACCAATAAAAGACACTAGGCACCATGCCCTAACAATCTGATGCCATTACATGAACGATCTCATCCAATCCCTACCATCCCCATAGCCTACAGCGGGGGATTACTCACTCATAGATGGGGGAAACATGGATGGTCGATGGAGAAGCGATGGTGATGATGATGGCGATGATCTCCTCCAATTCCCCGTCCCGGTAGGGTGCCAGAACGGAGTTTCTGGAGCTGTTTCGTGGAATCTGGTGGTGGCGGCGGAGCGAAACTCCTTCTGGAAAAACGTTGAACCCCCCGAAGTTTTTAGGTTAGGAGGATCCTTATAGGCGAAGAGAGAGGCCGAGGGGGTGCCTGGGGGGCCCACCCCACCCCCTTGCGCGGCCTGGCCTGACCCGCGCCACCAGGTGGTGTGGCCACCCCCTGGCTCTTCTCCGTCTCGTATTCTGGCTCCTGGAGTCTTCGGGTGAAATAGGATTTTTGGCATATTTTCCGGGATTTTTCCTGATAGTTGATTTTCTGCACAAAAAATAGACACCAAGGCGATTCTGCTAAAAACAGCGTCAGTCCGCATTAGTTGCATCCAGATCACACAAGTATAGAGGAAAAACAATAGCAAAAGTGTTCGGGAAAGTAGATACGTTTTGGACGTATCAAATCCCCCAAGCTTAGCTTATTGCTTGTCCTCAAGCAATTCAGTTGAAAACTAAGTGCGATAAAAGAACTTTCACGAACACATTTTGCTTCATATGATGTAAATATTCTCAGCAATGTGATCAACTACTTGGACAATTCATAATAAAGAGTATGCAACCAAGTCTACTTAATAGTCTTTGCAAGCTATGAAGAGATTCCAACTCAAGAATAATGAGTAGCATGAAGCACAAACATAAGCAACATTGCAATGCTCATAAAAAGGTATGATAGAGTGGTATCTCGCTTGCCTTTGATTATGAATTCCAAGGCACCTCTGAAGTTCAAGTGATGACTAGAAGTAAAGATATCAAGAATACAAGCATCAAAGTCATAACACAAATAATCAAGTAATGGAACAAACATAAAGAATGACAACTATGCTCTCAAGTATGTGCTCAAAGAATATGTGGAGACTCAACAAGTAAAAAGGTTTTGAATAATTTTGAAAAGCTTCCAAATGCTGAAAGTATGGTACTCATTAGCTTTGAGCTCTCATTGCCCCTATCATAAGCATCTTTAATGTGGTTAAGGTGAAAGTGAGGTCCAATCTGAGTTATATGCTTGACAGACTATAAACTGAAAATCCCAAGTCCCTTGAGTACGAGGGCCGCTCCTCATGCTACTCAACTTTAGTTACCGGTAAGTTCTTGTCATCGTAAGTATGTGCGTATCATTGAGAACCACCAACGAGGTACCCCTTGCCCGATGATACCGAAGGGTCCCCATATCAAAATGACAAGGCAAGCAGACAATGAGTATCTCAGCAATCTTCTTATTTACCATGGGAAAATGGTGTTTTTTCTCTCTTTCCTCTTTTCATAAAACTCCTTTTTTTTTCTTTTTCTCAGCAGCTATCTCTCTCTTTTTTTATAAAAAGAATGCTTCATAGATATCATTATGGTTACGCTGCAGGTTTCCACCATGTCAGCATGGATTAGACCAGCGGCCTAGGCGTTTCTCTAACACACATACATAACTCCATGGACTTACAAGCTCCCCTTTTGTTTCACACCGACGACATCCGCAAACAAAAGAGCAAGGTATCAACTGGGTATATATTTACAAGTGTTGAAAGCGTTCCCCGTGATAGCACGGTTCTGCTAATCCCCAGCTTATAATTTGCAAGCATATAACTTTCATGGAGAGTTCACAATGGTTTAGGTTTATTAAGTGCAGGAAAAAAGTGTGCCATCAAGTTCGTGAGAGCTTCACTAACTAATTTTCCCATAACAAGCAAACATTTTATTCAGAAGAAAACAAGGCATATTGAATATGCACGGGAGTAGCAAATGATGCTAATAGGTAGGTATGGTGGACACTTTGGAAATATTTGGTTTAGGGAGTTGGAAACTTGAGTAAAACACTCAGTGGAGGTGAAGGCTAGCAATAGTAAGGGAGCGACAAACGAGAGAGCAATAGCTGTCATTATCATGCTTGCAACAAAATAGGACTACTCATGGCATGAAAGTGATTCAAGGTCCTCAAGGCAAAATAATTCATCAAGGCTTAACTGATTATCACAGTCCTGTGCATGCATGAGCATGTTGCAAGTCAATTCAAATGAAACATTCAGAGGAGGATACCACGGTGTCATACCAATTTATGAATAGAGCAATGCAAGCAAACATTCATAAGACATGCTACAAACTATTAGCAAGCTGGAGCTAATCATAAGAAAGAAAGAGCTACTAAGCATCCAAAGATAACATACACCCTACATGAACAGACTAAGCATGCCCACAGTGATGAGTATATGCACAAAAATGAAAACAAATAGCGTTCGTTACCAGCCTCTTACCACGCCACAAGTTGTCATTGATCCTCATTATTGCTCTTCACTTGTGTGGCTTGAATAATAATATGAAACCAATATCCACTGAGGACTGCCGAACCCTGAAGCAAACTCGCAAAAACCAAAGAAGAACGACAAATATTTTTGGTGTTTTCAATTTTTAAACAAGAACCAAAAGGGAAAAAAACAAACAAAGCAAAATCTTTTTGGGTTTTTCGAATAGTTCAAACAAAGAAAAAAGGGAAAAGTAAACCAAGGCAAAAAGAAGAAGCAAACCAAAGAGAGACAACAGAAATATTTTTGGTCTTTTTGTGTTTTTAGAAAGCAAAAGCAAAGAAGAACGAAAACTAAAAAGAGAACGAAAACATGAATATACAAAGTACCGACGCAACATGATATGAAGATGAGTGCGGTGTCGGCGTACCTCCCCCCATGCTTAGGCTTTTGGCCTAAGTGGGTATCAATCCCAAGCTGGCCAGGATGAAGTGTCACCCTGGTACGACGAAGAGGTCCCCTCATCCTGCTGCGAACTCGAGTACGTCCCTCTGTAATGCGCGGAGTAATCATAGGAGGGCACATCCTCCTGGTGCTGCTCGTGGAAACCCAGCAAGCAAAGCTGCTCGTCCACCTCCTCCTTGGAGCACGACCATGGTCTCTTGTGAACACTAAACAAAGCAGGCTGTGGCAAAAGGATCTCCCTTTCATCCCCGTCAGTGAAATGCATCCTATATACTAGATTGTTCAAATCAGAGGTAGCAGTGACAAAGTGATGAGTTTTCATGGCAACAAGGTCAAGCCTCTATGGTGCCAGCATAGCATCATCGGGATCCACTAAAAGACCTAATGCATTGACTATGCGCGATGCAATGATGCCCCCATAGATAGGCCCCCTAGCAGCTAGGCGGCGAGCACTAAGCGAGTCAAGATTGTACCGAGTATCATTGTTGAGTGCAGCAGCAAGGAATGCTAAATGATAGTTGGAGATATTACTAGTGTTCTCCCTACCCAATACACTAGTGGCAAGATAATATGCAAAATATCTAAGAGCAGGGAGTTGGATATTTCTTATCTTTCCGCACTGCGCTATGCGGTCATCATCATTGGTCACTCCTCGGTAAAGCTCCAACAAATCAGCGGGCCACCCTTGAATTTTCTTCACGGTCCCTGTCATACGCACACCTACAATACTGCAAAATCTCTCCAAAGGCATGGTGAAAGGCAGATCATAGATTTTAAAAGAGACAGTAGATTGATAGGATGTGTTAGTAGACGTGAAGCTCTCAACAAAAGTTTTGGTGAGCATAGCGTATTGTGCACTCTCATCTTGGATGTATGAGGTCAAACCAACCCTCTCAATCAGTAGCAAGAAATCATCAAGAATACCTACAGCTTGCAAGAAAGTAAAACAAGGAAAAGAGGATGGGTGAGCATCCCCATCATCCCTTTCACTGCCAATACGGGTTGCCATGAGGTCTTCATTGTATGATGGCCTAGCTTGAGAGGCCGTTCTTGAGAGCCTCGACCTCCTAGGTGCATCACTCTCAAATATCTCTCCAAAAGTATGGTTGTTCATGCTTGGTATTCTGAAATTTAAACACCTATTAAACAAGTGATTGCAAAGTAAATATAAAGAAGGATTCTACTCATAGGGACTCGCAAGAGGCTGAAACATGCATCAGAATTATATCTCTAAGCATCAAACAAGCTTACACACTCTCATAACCAGTCACCTATAGTAGCAAAATACTCAATATATAAACCACTAAACACAAATCTACTTGGACAAGGGGAGGAGTCACATACCAGGGAACAAATGCTCCAAATTTCAGCAAGAAAGATGGGCTGAGCAAGGAGATCAAAAAAATCGAGAGCAAGCACAGCAAGAACGCGATTTTTAGCTATGAACTAGAACTTACTCGGGAGAGAGAAGAAAGTGGCAGGTGAGAGAGTTAGTGGGGGGCCAGGGGTGGCCCACACCAGGGCATGGCGCCACCCAAGGCTGACCGCGCCACCATGTGGTGTGCCTGCCTGGTGGGCCCCCCTGGTACCTCCCAGGTACTCCTCTGTCCCTTTTTTCACGTAAAAAATTAATATGAATTTTCTGGAATTTTTCGAGACACTTTATTTTTGGGCATTTTTTAGAAATAAAAGAATGATTTTTCTGACAGATAGATTTTTTTTCTTTTGGAAACATGATGCAAGGACAAAACAAGGCTAGAACTATAGAAGTTCTAACATGCAAGCAACTAACAACACAAAAAAAACTAAACGAAAGCGAAAACTAAAATGCAAAGGATAGAAATAAACGGAGATAATCATAATGAAAACATCATTTTGTTCAACGGAATCCTTTTGTTAGCAAGGTTGATCAAGTCTTGCTACCAAAACAATTGCATATGAGACAAAACTTTGTACTCCACTAATGATTATGTTACCTTGACCTTGATAGCAATGGTCCCAATCATAATAGTTTCAAATTTTCTCTTGGTATGGGACAATATATTTCTCCAACTTGAATGCCTTCAACATGTTCAATTGAATTCAAACCATAAGTCCTTTCAATCTTCTTGGGGAAATAGACAGTATGTTCCTTGTCATTAACATTGAAGGTCACCTTTCCTTGATTACAATTAATAACAGCACCTGCAGTATTAAGAAAAGGTCTCCCAAGAATAATAGACATATTATCATCTTCAGGCATTTCAAGCACAACAAAATCAGTTAATATCAAGAAATTGTGAGCCACCTGAACAGGTATATCCTCACATATACCCACAGGAATGGTGGTAGATTTATCAGACATTTGCAAAGATATATCAGTTGGTATCAATTTCAAGCTGAAGCCTCTTATAGAGAGAGAAAGGCATAACACTAACTCCAGCTCCCAAATCACACAAAGCAGTTCTAACATAGCTATTCTTAATAGAGCAAGGGATAGTTGGAATCCCTAGGTCTCCAAGTTTCTTAGGAACCTTACCATTGAAGGAATAATTAGCAAGCAAAGTAGAAATTTCTTCATTAGGGATCTTCCTTTTATTCGAGACAATGTCCTTCATATACTTTGATTAAGGAGGCAATTTAATAGCATCAGTCAAAGGAATTTGCAAGAATAAAGGCTTCATCCACTCACAAAACTTATTATAGTGTTCATCTTCCTTTGACTTGTGTTTCTTATCAGGGAAAGGCATAGGTTTTTGGACCCAAGGTTCTCTTTCACTACCATGTTTCTTAGCAATAAAATCTTCTTTGGTGTATTTAGTATTCTTAGTATGGTTTTCAGGTTCTTCTTCAAATTTTTCTTCATTAGGAACAACATGTTCTTCATTACCACTTTCAGTTTCAGCATTAGAGATAGATATACTATTAGGATCTATAGCAGGTTCAGAGGGTTCTACAACAGTTTTATGTTTCTTTTTCCTTTTCTTACGAGTAGAACCACCATTTTCAACTTGTTGAGAATCCTGCTCAATTCTTTTGGGATGCCCCTCAGGATATAGAGGATCCTGGGTAGTAGCTCCACTTCTAGTTCTAATTTCATAAGCATGTTTTGCTTTAGCAACATTAACTAGCAAGTTGTTTTGCACTTTAACGAGTTGATCTATTTGAGTTTGAACCATTTGAAAGTGTTTAACAATCATTTTAACATCATTAGAGGTTCTTTCTACAATCTCTTTCAACTCAACAATAGCTCTAGTGTTTTCCATTAGATGATTTTGCACCCTTTTATTAAAGTTATCTTGCTTAACAATAAAGATATCAAATTCTTCTAAGCATTGATCAGGAGGTTTCGAGTAAGGGATATCACCTTCATCAAAGTGTTGGAGAGAGTGTACCTCAATAGTGGATGAGCAGGGAATAGGCTTACATAATTCTTCTATAGGAGGTAAATTCTTGACATCTGCAGCTTTAATTCCCTTCTTCTTAAGACATTTCTTAGCTTCCTTCATCACTTCATCATTTAATTCAATAACTCCCCTCTTCTTTGATGTTGGAATATGCACAAGAATAGATGGTTCAAGTACAATTACTTCAGGTATAGCTTGTTTAGGAGGAGTCCAATCTTCATAATTCTTGCTTATTTTAGCCATTAATTCCTCAACTTCCTTAGGAGTCCTATTCCTAAAAACACAATCAGCACAACTATCTAGGTATGTCCTAGATTCCCCGGTTAGTCCATTATAAAATATATCAAGAAGCTCATTCTTAGGTAATGGACTTCCAGCCTGTGCATGAATCAAAGCACAAAAACTTGCCCAAGATTCGGGCAATACCACTTTTTCTCCCTGTTTAAAATCAAAAAGTTCCTGCAAAATAGCATGTCTAGCACTGGGAGGAAAATATTTCTGCAGGAAAGTACTAATCAAGCACTCAAGGCTATCAATAGATCCAGGAGGTAAATTACTAAACCAAGTTTTAGCTTCTCCTTTCAGTGAAAAAGGGAAAATCGTAGAAACAAAGTAAGTACGCATCTTAATATCATCATAAAACAAGCCACTCATGGTAGAAAGTTCATTCATATGTGCTACCACACTTTCATTCTTAGTCCCACAAAAAGGTTCTTTCTCGACAATAGCTATGTAAGATAGATCGAGAGAGAAATCATAATCTTCATCTATAATGTTTAAGGGAGAAGCAACAAACTTAGCATCAGGAGATAATTTGGGTCTAATAGTACACCTCTCAAGGAGACTCTTAGCAGCGCTCCTATCATGGGTGTTCTTACATTCTTTAATAAATTCATCAGTCATCTCAACATAACCATCTTCAATATCATAACTTTCACTAGACTCAGGTGAACTAACATGTGTGGTAGTGTCTTCATTAGGAGTTTCGGTATTTCCAGCTATAGTTCTAGCAATCGTAGCATCTAGGAAAGGACCTAATGAACCACTCTTAGCAAGCACAGTAGAAGCAGCATCATAAGCATCAGAAGTTTCAGATTAAGCAGTAGTAGTAGTGTGTGTAGCATGTGTATGTGGTGGTGTAAGGAACTTACTCAAAACAGACGGTGAATCAAGAGCAGCAGAGGTGTTCAGAACCGTACCTCTTCTTGTAGTGGATGGTAAAATAGGAACCTTGCCATCACGAGACTTACCCATGATGGATAGCAGCGAACAATAGAGAATCCAAGTGAACTTGATAAATAAAGCTATGCTCCCCGGCAACGGCGCTATAAAATAGTCTTGATGACCCACAAGTATAGGGGGTGTATCGCAGTATTATCGAGGGAAGTTAAACCAAATTTATTGATTTGACACAAGGGGAGCCAAAGAATATTTATAAGCCTTAACAACTGAGTTGTCAATTCAGCTGCACCTGGAAACAATCTTGCTCATAGCAGTTTATCAGTAGCAACAATTTTGTAGTAGGAATAGCAAAGTAACAGCAGTAGTAAAGCAAAGACAGTAGTAACAAAAGCAGTAAATAGTGGGATTCGAGTGCGGTAGGCATAGGGATGGATGGACGGGCGTTGCATGGACAAGACAATTCACATAGCAATCAGAACATAGGGCAATTACAGATAAATAAGATAAAGCATCCAAGTACTAGACAATCCTAGGCATGTGTTCCATATATAGTCATACGTGCTCGCAATGAGAACTTGCACACCATCTTTTGTCATGCCAGCCCGTTTGCAGCGGGGCCTCTAGGGAACTATTAGCAATTAAGGTGCTCCTTTTAATAGAGCATCGGAGCAAAGCATTAACACTCCGTGAACACATGTGATCCTCACATCAAAGCCTTTCCCTTCCGGTTATCCCGATTTCTTTCACTTCGGGGCCATAGGTTTTGGACAACAACGTGTGTATACAACTTGCAGATAAGACCAAGAACAATACTATCATAATGAATCAATAACATGTTCAGATCTGAAATCATGGCACTCGGGCCCTAGTGAAAAGCATTAAGCACAACAAGTCGCAACAAAGTCATAAAGCACTAATAAAAGATACTAGGCACCATGCCCTAACAATCTGATGCCATTACATGAACGATCTCATCCAATCCCTACCATCCCCATAGCCTACAATGGGGGATTACTCACTCATAGATGGGGGAAACATGGATGGTCGATGGAGAAGCGATGGTGATGATGATGGCGATGATCTCCTCCAATTCCCTGTCTCGGCAGGGTGCTAGAACGGAGTTTCTGGAGCTATTTCGTGGAATCTGGTGGTGGCGGCGGAGCGGAAGTCCTTTTGGAAAAACGTCAAACCCCCCGAAGTTTTTAGGTCAGGAGGCTCCTTATAGGCGAAGAGAGAGGCCGAGGGGGTGCCTGGGGGGCCCACACCACCCCCTGGCGCGGCCTGGCCTGGCCCGCGCCACCAGGTGGTGTGGCCACCCCCTGGCTCTTCTCCGTCTCGTATTCTGGCTCCTAGAGTCTTCAGGTGAAATAGGATTTTTGGCATATTTTCCGGGATTTTTCCTGATAGTTGATTTTCTGCACAAAAAGTACACACCAAGGCAATTCTGCTAAAAACAACGTCAGTCCGCATTAGTTGCATCCAAATCACACAAGTATAGAGGAAAAACAATAGCAAAAGTGTTCGGGAAAGTAAATACGTTTTGGATGTATCACTTCCCTCGACCCGGAGATGCAGGGTACGTGAAGGTAAGAAAATTGGCACCCAGGAAGAGGAAGAAGGCAGGAGATAAAGAAGCCAGTGGACGTGAAGGAAAGAGGAAGAAAGTTGGCACCCAAGCAGAGAAAGAAGGCTAGCAGTGTAGAAGCCTAGTGATGTATTGAACTTGAACCTATATATGTATTTCAGTTAAACTCTAGAGCTGTGTGCGTGGAACTTGTCAGGCGAAACAATCTGCCTCCCGTACTCGGAGTAAAATGTATCGCAACTTTAGGATTGGATACGGCCGAGGCCACTAGTTGAATCCAAAATTGTGATTGTGCCACTACTATCTAAACAATCGCGATAGTTGAGCGGTTAAGGGGTCTCCAAAATCGATGGGTCTTAGTGGCAGAGACATGAATTATTTATTTGCGCTTAATAAATACCTGCTATTGGCATTACACTTATGATAAGTTTCTGGGCTGAAAAACAATTTCTTAAGCTGGCTGCTACACTCCATGAAGCAGCAACTTATTTCAGCTGCTGGAAAACCACATGGCAACATAAACTGCAAATGCAACAGATAATGCCCAGATAATGAGGAAATTATTTCCAATATCTGGCCTAATCTTGAGCCCGTCTATCTCACCAGCTCCCTGCCTCTGCCTCCCCTGCACCTAGCGAAGCTCCTGGATCTCTCGCTCCATCGCACGAATCTCCTCTTTCTTGTCCCACACAACATCACGCATATCCTGAACAAGCTCTCTGTGAAAACCTGTCAGTGGCTTTTTGATCCACACAAACTTGTCACGGCCAGTCCCCCTCCCTTCCCGCGTAATAGATCGAAGGAAACAAAAAAAGAATTACATTACGCTTTCCGGATCCGGGTTACCATTGTACCTACAGTAGGAACTTACCGCTTTGATGCTGCAGTTGTTGAATTTTCCTGCAGTATTTTCGTCGGTCCACAAAATCATCTCGACATCTTCTCACCGCACAAACACAACATATCGGGGTAGTAATCGTAGGGCGCCCTCTAGTACCTGATGGGGGCACCCGCCTGACGGCATTGAGCCGACCCTGATTCCGCCCGAGACGAACTACACGAGCTACGAGCCATGAGCGAGGTGAGCGAGGGCAGAGGAAAGAGGAGCCTTTGGATGTCAGGGTAGTGGTGACGCGTGATTTATCCCCACTTAATAACTCGGGCAGAATCCTACCGTCCACATTCGGCTGACAGGTGGGGGACCTAGCGTGTGGACTTGTCAACCAAACCTCGCGCCTTCGTGGTTCAAAAGCCCTCTCGCGCGCATTGGACGAAATGTTTTGGCACCTTTCCCACGTACATATCACTAGGAGGCCTTGCTCAGGAACTAGACACGCCTGACCCACAATATTACTCCCTCCTAGGAACTTGTCATGGCTCGCGCCGGCAGATCCATCCGCTCCACCGCTTCTGGTAGGGCTCGCCATGGTGGATCCACCCCAAGATCCTACCGTCGCAGTATCAAATGGCCTTGGTTTCTTGAGAGGAGTGACGATGCTACGTATCCGAGCTTGGCCCCTCCTACCTGTAGAAGGACTGATGCGGCGTCGAGCTCGAGCAGGAGCCGCCAGGCGCGACGGGGCTCGGTCCACGCCAACCCCGTCACCTTCGTCATTGTCGATTTCGATGTGGAGGACAACAGGGACGAAGCTGTGCAGAACGCCATTGTTGCCTCCTTGGCGAAGGGCAAGCCACGGGCGGGAGTGGATGTCGCTGGGAAGGGCACGGTGGTGTCACCAATCGAGGTGGACTCCGACGACAGCGGTGTGATGTGGGTTTAGATGTTGTTTAGGATGGTTACAATTTCGGTTGTGTTTAGTGCGAGTACAATTATTGTAATGGGTTTGTCGAGCTATATTGAGAAATATGTGCAATAGCAGCGTGTGAGTGCTTCCACTTTAGAAATTGTGTCTGTGCCATTTGCATGTTGCATTATCAACATAGATTACATGTAAACAATCCAACAAAAATCAGATTACAACCATCAAACGGGAGTGGCAGGATGGATAGTGGCTTCGAGGGTTAGGAAGAGAAGGGGGCATGGCACTGGTAGGTGGGCCCTCAGAACACGTGACACTAACATGCGGGTGCGGGAGCACACGGTATTGCTGGTTTGTCCAGAGCAAGAGGACTTTGCAACGTGACAACATCAAGCTGACTGGACCAATATAATAACTCGCCGAATTATTAAGGAGTACTAAAAACTACAACTCGGGTACATTCGCACAACACGTATGCTCTACGCACCTGAGAAGCATCGCTTAAGTCTAACAGTAACGACAACACAAGTACTACATTTCCCTGTCGGTCTTCTCGATACAAATGTAGAAATGCATCTACCTGTTCGGTCCAGCACCGACAAAGTACTGAGATGGCACCATAGGATCGACCTTAGGTCCACATACTCCACCTCCCGTGGTGTCGGGCAGCTCGGCGCCTAGGCTAGCACAAGAATGCTATCGGACGACGGTGGCTGGGCGTTCGCTTACATGCGCACCGTGTATACAGGCCAGGCGCACGAGACCGTCCTGACGCATATGGCACACATGATGGTGGGCCCGGCTCTGGTTCCCAGAACACTGGCGGTGATGGTCAGGACGAAAATAGAGCCGTCCCCCCTGGAAAATTAGCCGGCGGCGTGCCGAGTTAGTGAAGGGCACCTACTCTTGGAGAAGTTGGGATTGCCCATACGAGATCCTAATCACTTCGATCAAGTGCTCCTCTACAAGGTGGACGACAATCTCTGTCGGCGGGCCGGTGTAGTTGCAGCCCGGCTCCATGCAGGAGCACGCGCCGTGCGGGCACGCGAGCTCGTGGAGCGGGAGCTCGTGGTAGGAGTAACGGCCAAAGCATCCTGGGTGGGAGCACACGAGCGGGAACGTCTCTGCGAAGTTGCACGCGAGGATCTCCAGATTCTTGGGCTGCAGCATCTGCCACATCTGAAGTTCGTTGAGAAATCAGAAAAAAGATCAGCAGTTAGATTGTCAAATAGCAGGAATATGTAGGATAAGTTCAAAAGCTTGTAAAATAATTTCTTAGCATGAAGGTAGCGACCCGAGAATTGGCGGATGTCGTCAGCTTGCGGCTACGGCAGGATGGGAGTGAAGTGGGGAAAGTGGCTTTGAGGGGAAGGAAGAGAAGTACGGGGAGGAAGAGAAGTAATGGGGACGTGACACTGGGATATGGCCCGCTGAACTCGTGAGTCGTGACACTTGCAACATGCCAGTTTGTCCAGAGCAAGCGTGGCCAATCATGCCACAGAACAACCTACTCGAGGATCGCTCTCACCAAGACCATCCCAATCGTCAAAGCGCCCCGATCGAACAGTATGTAACAATCGTCAAGCAGAACAACTGTGTTATGGCGGGCCTTCTAGAAGACTCGGTCTAACGGTGGAACCATTGGGGGGCTAAGGTTAGGGCTCTCCTAAGGTTAGGATCCATATGTGGTTTCTGAAAAGAACACACATCCAATGACACTGGTGGATCCTTATGTGGTTTGTGAGAAGAACACACATGCAATCACACTGGGTGGATCCATATGTGGTTTATGAGAGGAACACACATGTAATGACCACTGGTTGATCCATGTGTGATTCATGACAGGAACACACATGCAATGGCCTATTGGGTCCATATGTGGTTTGTGAAAAGAACACAGATGCAATGACTCTAGTGGATCCATATGTGGTTTGTGGAAAGAACACACATGCAATGACACTGGTTGATCCATATGTGGTTTGTGGAAAGAACACACATGCAATGACTCAGTGGGATCCATGTGTGGTTTGTGGAAAGAACACATGCAATGACCACTAGTCGATCCATGTGTGGTTTGTGGAAAGAACACACATGCAATGACACTGGTGGATCCATATGTGGTTTGTGAAAAGAACACACATGCAATGATTCTAGTGCTGGTTTTAGTATAAGAACACACATCCAATGACTCTAGTGGGTCCATATGTGATTTGTGAAAAGAACACACATGCAATGACTCTAGTGGATCCATATGTGGTTTTTGGAAAGAACACACATGCAATGACTCTAGTGGGTCCATATGTGGTTCATGTCAGGAACACACATGCAAAACCATTGGTGGATACATGTGTGTTTTGTGGAAAGAACACACATGCAATGACTCTAGTGGTTAATCCATGTGTGGTTTGTGGAAAGAACACACATGCAATGACTCTAGTGGATCCATATGTTGTTTGTGGAAAAGAACACACATGCAATGACCACTGGTTGATCTATATGTGGTTTGTGGAAAGAACACACATGCAATGGCACTGGTTGATCCATGTGTGGTTTGTGGAAAGAACACACATGCAATGCCATTGGTTGATACATATGTGGTTTGTTGAAAGAACACAGATGCAATGACTCTAGTGGATCCATGTGTGGTTTATGGAAAGAACACACATGCAATGCCATTCGTTGATCCATGTGTGTTTTGTGAAAATAATACACATGCAATGACTCTAGTGGGTCCATATGTGGTTTGTGAAAAGAACACACATGCAATGACTCTAGTGGATCCATATGTGGTTTGTGGAAAGAACACACATGCAATGAATCAAGTGGTTCTATATGTGGTTGGTGAAAAGAACACACATGCAATGACTCAGGGGGATCCATGTGTGGTTTGTGGAAATAACACACATGCAATGACCACTGGTCGATGCATGTGTGGTTTGTGGAAAGAACGCACATGCAATGACACTGGTGCATCCATATGTGGTTTGTGAAAAGAACACACATGCAATGACTCTAGTGCTGGTTTTAGTATAAGAACACACATGCAATAACTCTAGTGGGTCCATATGTCGTTTGTGAAAAGAACACACATGCAATGAGTCTAGTGGATCCATATGTGGTTTGTGGAAAAGAATACACATGCAATGACCACTAATTGATCCATAAGTGGTTTGTGGAAAGAACACACATGCAGTGAACACTACTTGATCCATGTGTGGTTTGTGAAAAGAACACACATGTAATGCCATTGGTTGATCCATATGTGGTTTGTGAAAAGAACACACATGCAATGCCATTGGTTAATCCATGTGTGGTTTGTGGAAAGAACACAAATGTAATGCCTCTAGTGGATCCATATGTGGTTTGTGGAAAAGAACACACATGCAATGACCACTGGTTGATCCATATGTGGTTTGTGGAAGGATCACACATGCAATGACACTAGTTGATCCATGTGTGGTTTCTGGAAAGAACACACATGCAATGCCATTGGTTGATCCATATGTGATTTGTGAAAAGAACACACATGCAATGAATCTAGTGGATCCATGTGTGGTTTGTGGAAAGAAAACACATGCAATGACTCTAGTGGGTCCATATGTGGTTCATGTCAGGTACACACATGCAATGCCATTGGTGGATCCATGTGTAGTTTGTGGAAAGAAGACACATGCAATGACTCTAGTGGGTCCATATGTGGTTTGTGAAAAGAACACACATGCAATGACTCTAGTGGATCCATATTGTTGGGCCATGTAGAGATAAACAAAACTTTTTCCCTACGCGGTGATCCCAAGATCTAGCTCAGGTAGAAGGCCACGAGGATTACCACTAGACAGGCAGTTGCAGAATTGATGAAGCACGTCGCTTGATGCAGTGCAGTCCTCGCGATCCGTTCCGGTTCCACGATCCACGATCCGTACTTTCTTCACGATCGTCGAAGTGCTGAACGTACAACACCTCCGCCGATATCCACACGTACGAGGAGGAGCGCCGGCGATGGACTGCTAGGTCCGGTACAGCGGCGACATGACGGACTGGGGCTAGGGTTTCCAACACATGGAGTGACCTAACCTTGTGCTCTAAGCACCTGCTCCCCAGCTTATATAGGGAGTGAAAGTGGGCTCCACTCACTTGTGGCCCATTCACTAAAAGGCCTATATTAGCCACAACAAGTCTCAGTTGCTAACTAAGTCCATGTCTCTATTTGGGTCCAACCCAAATAGGTTTCCTGTTTAGGTCTAACCCAAACTTGCTCCTGCTCTTAAGTGTGTGACCCGATAGGCTCATGGTAACCCGGACACGATTCTGAGTCTCACTCGTGATCGATCAGTTGGTAGCAACTCCTAGCAGAACGTGCCAACTCCCAAGTACCAATAAGTCATGACGACATACCTTCCAATGTGACTTTCGTCTGAGTCCCTTTTGCCTCACGATATACCTTGTCATACTATAGGCGAATGATCGTCATCCCTTAAATAGTCCGACTCTCTTTCTCGATCCGAGATAAGTGATTCATCTGACTAACTCTTAGTCGGCTGCCTCGGTTAACACTTAGCCGTGACGCGCATGTCCATGCTTTCTGAATCATATTTTCCGAGAGGGCCTAGAGAATATCTCTCCAGATGGAGGGGCAAAATCTCGTCTTGGTTATTCACATCACGTAGCTTGATTCTCAGACGACCCGAACTCCGCCTTTATAACTGCCCAGTGACGGAACAGTGTTTGACAAAACCTAAGTCGGAGATCCTCAACTCGGATTGTGCAATAACCTCAGGTCTAAGGATTACATTGATTGAGACATGCAAATGACGACTTGTTCGTTGCATCTCAATATGGGCCAGTCCGACATGCTAAACTCTTTAGCCAAATCCGTGTAAGTCGGAATAGCATCTCCATGTCCATGACAAGTGGAACCTAGTCATCTGCTGACTTTCACATTGGTCTAAGTTGTGTGTCCGGCACAACCTCAATGACCAAGGACAATTAGTATGAACAACATGAATATGTAGTTCCACAATCAAATCACATATTCGATGATACATATCAGCAGTTCATACATGAACCATAACCTTATGAATACACAGGAATATCATCATTCATGATTGCCTCTAGGGTATATTCCCAACAGTCTCCCACTTGCACTAGAGTCAATCTTCCGACATCACATGTCCAGGCATCTGATGCCCATTGCTCTCAGGTGCGCCTCATGCTTCGGCTATGGAAGTGGCTTTGTCAACGGATCCGCAATGTTTGCATCCGTGTGTTCCTTGCATAACTTGATATCACCTTGATCCATGAACTGGCGAATAAGGTGGTACCGCATGAGTATATGTTTGTTCTTCTGGTGTTGTCTAGGTTCCTTGGCTTGTGCAATAGCACCATTGTTGTCACAATACACGTCTAACGGATTGGACGAGCCCTGAACCACACCAAGATCCATGAGGAAATTCCTCATCTAAACGGCTTCCTTTGCCGCCTCCGAGGCAGCAATATACTCAGCCTCTATCGTAGACGCAGACACCATTTCTTGCTTGGAACTTTTCCAACTCACAGCCCCTCCGTTTATCACAAACACATATCCGGATTGCGATGTAGAATCATTCGAGTCAGTGAGATAACTCACATCCGTGTAACCCTTTACACTGAGTTCATCCTCACCTCCATAAACCAGGAACATATCCTTAGTCCTTCTCAAGTACTTGAGGATATTTTTAGCCGCTGCCTAGTGGATCTCTCCAGGGTCAGCCTGGTATCTGCTCACAACACTTAAAGCATAGGAAACATCCGGCCTAGTACAAATCATAGCGTACATGATGGATCCGATTGCAGAAGCATACAGAATCGCACTCATCCGACTTCGATCATCAGTTTTCGAAGGACACTGAGTCTTGCTAAGTTTTACGCCATGTGACATCGGTAAGAACCCCTTCTTAGATGATTCCATGTTGAACTTCTTCAACACTTTGTCCAAATATGTACTTTGACTCAATCCAATGAGCCGCTTTGTGATGGGTTTGTAGCATGGAAAACAAAAATTTTCTACCGCAAGAACGAACAAAACCCAGATCTAATCTAGATAAAAGCCAAGATCTAATCTATTAGACATGTGCAACGAGATAGATAGGAACTAACCCTCGTAGATCCAAAAGCGTTAACGAGATTAGATCTCGTGGTTGATGTAGTCGATCACTTGCCGATCTCAAGATCGTGTGGACGATCCTTCCGGCACCGCGTTTCGGTAGCGCTTCCGCAGTCGGTCAAGTGGACGATCCTTCCGGCGCCGCGTTCCGACAGCGCTTCCGTAGTCGGTCACACGTGCGGAGTCAAAGCAGACCTTCCTCTCCTCGTTCTAGCGAGCAGCGGAGGTAGTATATCTTCTCCATGGAATCCTAGCAGCACGACGGCGTGGTGGTGGTGGAGGAGTAGAGAATTCTGCTGGGCTTCGCCTATGCCTATGCAGAAGAAAGCAGGAGGAGAGAGGCGGCGGAGATTTGGTGTTGTGGAGGTAGAGGCAAGGGGTGGCGCCTCCCCCTTCTATTTAAAGGAGGGAGGGCGCATGGGGAGGGGGAGTCCTAGTAGGACTCCCCACCTCCTAGGGCCGGCGGATTGGGGAGGGGGGGAGGAGTCCTCCTCCCCCGTGACTCCTTGTCTTGACCCACCAGGACTCCTTGACCCCTTCCTTGGTTTTCAAGCAAACTCCAAGAAATCTTCTAGAACCTTCCGGAACATTCCGAAACCTTCTAGAATCCTCATACAAACACTCCGGAACATTTCCTAACTCAGAAAATGATCCCCAATATATGAATCTTATTCTCCGGACAATTCCGGATCTCCTCGTGATGTCCCGGATCCATTCCGAGACTCCGAACAGCATTCGGTCTCCAACGCACATTCCATATCTACTTAAAACAACTTCGAACCTTAAGTGTGTCACCCTACGGTTCGTGAATATGTAGACATGACAGAGACACATCTCCTATCAATAACCATCAGCGGGACCTGGAGATCCATAATGGCTCCCACATACTCAACGATGACTTCGTGATCGATTGAACCATTTACATACGAAACCAATTCCCTTTGTCACGCGATACTATACTTATCCGAGGTTTGATCATCGGTATCTCCATACCTAGTTCTACCTCGTTACTGATAAGTACTCTTTACTCGTTCTGTGATATGTCATCCCTTGTGACCCAGTCACATGCTTGCAAGCTAACTAGATGACATTCCACCGAGAGGGCCCAGAGCATATCTATCCGTCATATGGATGGACAAATCCCAATCTCGGTCCATGCGCTTCAACACATACTTTCAGAATACCCAATGACACCTTTATAACCACCCAGTTACGAAGTGGTGTTTGATGTCATCAAAGTACCCATCCGGTGATGGTGATTAACACAACCTCATGGTCAAAGGATTAGGTTACCATGCATTTAAAAGCTTATAGCAATACGAACTTAATGACTTGATCTTATGCTATGCTTGCTATGGGTGTATGTCCATTACATCATTCTCCTAAAGATATAACCTTGTTATTAATCACATCCTAATGTCCATGATCAGGAAACCATGATCATCAATTAATCAACAAGCTAGTTCAACAAGAGGCTTACTAGGGACTCTCTTATGTTTACAAAACACACATGTATTAGTGTTTCCTAATAATACAATTATAGCATGGGATGTAAACATTCATCATAAACACAAAGATATAATAATAACCACTTTTATTATTGCCTCTTGGGCATATCTCCAATAGTCTCCCACTTGCACTAGAGTCAATAATCTGGATTACATGGTAATATACCGAACACCCATGGCGTTCTGGTGTTGGTCATGCTTTGCCCTAGGGAGAGGTTTAGTCAATGGATCTGCCACATTCAGATCAGTGTGTACTTTGCAAATCTTTATGTCGCCATCTCGGACATACTCGCGAATAGCGTGGAAGCGTAGCTTGATGTGCTTCAGCTTGCTATGTGACCTTGGCTCCTGTGCATTAGCTATGGCACCTGTGTTGTCACAGTAGATAGCCATCGGGTCCAACGCACTGGGAACCACGCCAAGTTCAGTAATGAATTCCTTCATCCACACGGCTTCTTGTGCAGCCTCCAAAGCAGCTATGTATTCCGATTCAGTTGAAGATTTCGCCACAACGCTTTGCTTCGCACTCCTCCAGCTCACTGCAGCACCATTCAAAATAAATACGTATCCCGACTGTGACTTCGAGTCATCTGGATCGGTGTTCCAACTAGCATCGGTGTAACTGTTTACAACAAGCTGTTCATCACCTCCATAAGAAAGAACCATATCCTTAGTCCTATTTAGGTACTTTAGGATATTCTTGACCGCTGTCCAGTGCTCCATTCCAGGATCACTTTGATATCTGCTAGTCAAACTAACAGCATGTGCTATATCCGGTCTTGTACACAGCATGGCATACATGATAGAACCTATGGCCGAGGCATAGGGAATATTATTCATCTTTTCTCTATCTTCTGCCATAGCTCGACTTTGAGTTTTACTCAAGGTCTTACCTGACAACATGGGCACGAACCCTTTCTTGCTATCTTCCATTCTAAACTTCTTTAGAACTTTGTCTAAGTATGTACTTTGTGAAAGCGCTATTAGGCGTCTTGATCTATCTCTATAAATCTTGATGCCTAGAATATATGCCGCTTCGCCAAGATCCTTCATCGAAAAACTATTATTCAAATAGGATTTGACGCTATTAAGAAGTTCTATATCATTCCCAATCAACAATATGTCATCTACATACAGTACTAGGAATGCTACAGAGCTCCCACTCACTTTCTTGTAAATACAAGCTTCTCTATGAGTTTGTATAAATCCATAGTTTTTGATTACTTTATCAAAACGTTGATTCCAACTCCGGGATGCTTGCTTTAGTCCATAAATGGAGCGCTGAAGCTTGCATACCTTGTCAGCATCTTTAGGATCGACAAAACCCTTGGGTTGTACCATATACAACTCTTCCTCAATGTCACCATTAAGGAACGCCGTTTTGACATCCATCTGCCAAATCTCATAATCGAAATGTGCAGCAATTGCTAACAAAATCCTCACAGACTTTAGCTTCGCTACTGGTGAGAAAGTCTCATCATAGTCAACTCCTTGAATTTGTCGGAACCCTTTCGCGACAAGTCGAGCTTTATAGACGGTAACATTACCATCAGCATCTGTTTTTCTCTTGAAAATCCATTTGTTCTCGACAGCCTTACGGCCATCCGGTAAGTCTACCAAAGTCCACACTTGGTTTTCGTACATGGATCCCATTTCGGATTTCATGGCTTCTAGCCATTTGTCGGAATCTGGGCTCACCATAGCTTCTTCATACGTCGCAGGGTCATCAGCGTTGTCCACCAACATGACGTCCAAGGCAGAGTCATACCAATCAGGAGTGGTACGAACCCTCGTTGACCTGCGAGGTTCAGCAGTAACTTCGTTTGAAGTTTCATGATCATTATCATTAGCTTCCTCTTAAATTGGTGTAGGCGGCACAAAAACATCTTCCGGTGCTGCGCTACTCTCAAATCCGAGAGAAGGTTCAATAACCTCATCGAGTTCTACTTTCCTTCCAGTCACCTCCTTCGAGAGAAACTCCTTCTCAAGAAAGGATCCATTCTTTGCAACGAAAACTTTGCCTTCGGATCTTTGATAGAAGGTATACCCAATTGTTTCTTTAGGGTATCCTATGAAGACGCATTTCTCCACTTTGGGTTCTAGCTTATCAGGTTGTAACTTCTTTACATATGCTTCGCAACCCCAAACTTTAAGGAACGACAACTTAGGTTTCTTACCAAACCACAATTCGTATGGTGTCGTTTCAACGGATTTAGATGGTGCCCTATTTAAAGTGAATGCGGCTGTCTCTAATGCATAGCCCCAAAACGATAGCGGTAAATTTGTAAGAGACATCATAGACCGAACCATATCTAAGAGAGTTTGATTACGACGTTCGGACACACCATTACGCTGTGGTGTTCCCGGCGGTGTCAACTGTGAAAGTATTCCACATTTCTTTAAATGCATGCCAAACTCATAACTTAGATATTCACCTCCGCGGTCAGAACGCAGAAATTTAATCTTCTTGTTACGATGATTTTCCACTTCACTTTGAAATTCCTTAAACTTCTCGAAAGTTTCGGATTTATGTTTCATAAAGTAGACATACCCATATCTACTTAAGTCATCCGTGAAAGTGAGAACATAACGATATCCACCACGCGATGCTACACTCATTGGACCGCACACATCGGTATGTATTATTTCCAATAAGTCTGTAGCTCGCTCCATTATTTCAGAGAATGGAGTCTTAGTCATTTTTCCCATTAGACATGCTTCACATCTTTCAAGTGATTCAAAATCAAGTGATTCAAGAAGTCCATCAGAATGGAGTTTCTTCATACGCTTCACTCCAATGTGACCAAGACGACAGTGCCACATGTATGTAGAATTATCATTCAATTTTATTCGTTTAGCATCTATGTTGTGAACATGTGTATCACTACTATCGAGATTCAGTAAGAATAAACCATTCATCTCAGGTGCATTACCATAAAAGATATTACTCATATAAATTGAACAACCTTTATTCTCGGACTTAAAAGAGTAACCGTCTCGCAATAAACAGGATCC
The DNA here is from genome assembly GCA_910589775.1 of Avena eriantha. Classification (NCBI taxonomy): domain Eukaryota; kingdom Viridiplantae; phylum Streptophyta; class Magnoliopsida; order Poales; family Poaceae; genus Avena; species Avena eriantha. Next base: position 50,804,295 of record OU342744.1, on the reverse strand, counting down.
AGATATAATGTTCATGCTTAACACAGGCACCAAATAACAATTATTTAAATTTAAAACTAATCCCGAAGGTAGATATAGAGGGAGCGTGCCGACGGCGATCACATCAACCTTGGAGCCATTTCCAACGCGCATCGTCACCTCGTCTCTTGCCAGTCTTCGTTTATTCCGCAGCTCCTGTTTCGAGTTACAAATATGAGCAACCGAACTAGTATCAAATACCCAGGCACTACTACGATTACTAGTAAGATACACATCTATAACACATATATCAAATATACCTTTCTTCTTGATGTTGCCGTTCTTTAGATCCACCAGGTACTTGGGGCAGTTACGCTTCCAGTGACCAGCACCCTTGCAGTAGAAGCACTCAGTTTCAGGCTTGGGACCAGCCTTGGGCTTCTTTGCAGGTGCGACAGCTTTCTTGCCGTCCTTCTTGAAGTTTCCCTTGTTCTTAGGCTTGCCCTGTCTCTTGAAATTGGTGGTCTTATTGACCATCAACACTTGGTGCTCCTTCTTGATCTCCACTTCAGCAGTTTTCAGCATGGACGATAGTTCAGGCAACGTCTTGTTCATGCAGTGCATATTGTAGTTCATCACAAAGTTCTTGTAACTTGGTGGCAGTGATTGGAGGAGACGGTGAATCCCTAACTCATTAGGAATCGATATCCCCAACTCTTGGAGCTTGTTTGCGTACCCAGACATGGTGAGCACGTGCTCGCTAACGGAGCTTCCCCCTTCCATCTTACAGTTAAAGAACTTTTCGGAGGCCTCATAGCTCTCCATGGCCGCGCGAGTCTAAAAAATTAGCCTGAGCTCCTTAATGATCTCGAACAGGTCGTGGTGCTCAAAACGCTTTTGGAGCTCCGCTTCTAAACCGTATAGAATGGCACACTGAACTGTGGAGTAATGATTTTTCCGAGTAGCGTAAACATTCTTTACGTCATCGGTGGCATCATCTGCAGGTGGGTCACCTAGCGGTGCTTCGAGCACATAGGCCAACTGACCAGCCCTGAGGACGATCTTCAGTCCACGGAACCAGTCCGTGAAATTGCTTCCATTGTTCTTAAGCTTTTCTTTCTCTAGGAACGCATTGAAATTGATGGAGGGGGTCGCCATAATCTACAACAATTTGCAAGTAGTTTAGACTAAGTTTATGACAAATTAAGTTCAAATTTAATTCTTAAACTAACTAGGTGAACTCCCACTCAAAACAACATCCCTCACATTGTCTTAGTGATTACACGAACCAAGTCCACTACACCAAGTCTGATCTTCACGAGAGAAGATGTAGTTTCATCGGCTAACAATCCTCATGTTCATCATATCATTTATATGACTCATGCTTTACCTTTCAGTATTCCGTGTTCTGAGACCATGTCTGTACATGCTAGGCTCGTCAAGATAACCTTAGTTTCCGCATGTGCAAATATGGCTTGCACCCGTTGTATGCACACGTAGAATCTATCACATCCGATCATCACGAGATGCTTCAAAACGACGAGTCTTAGCAACGGTGCCAACTAAGGGTGAACACTTTATTGCTTGATATTTAGTGAGAGGGATCATCTTATAATGCTACCGTCGCGATCTAAGCAATACAAGATGCATAAAGGATTAACATCACATGCAATTCATAATTAGTGTGATATGATATGGCCCTTTCTTCTTTCCCCTTTGATCTCCATCTCCAAAGCACGAAGATGATCTCCATCATCACCAACATAGCGTCAAGGTCAGTGGCGCCGCTTCATGGTTGTCCATCATCACCAGCAACTATTACAACTACTTGGAATAAAGCTATTACAAGATGAATAGACACGTAGGTCTTAATAGAATTAAAGACAACCATTAGGCTCCTGCCGGTTGCCATATTACAATAAGGATCATTGCATACATCAAATACAATCACAATCACATGATGGCCATATCACATCACAAAACCCCTGCAAAAACAAGTTAGACGCCTCTAATTTTCTTTGCATGTTTTACGTGGTTTGGGGCTTTCGCATAAGACCGATCTTACCTACGAACAAGAACCACAACGTTGATACAAGTGTTGTCAGATGCTCATTGTAAATTGAATCTTAACTATGGTGGGAGAGACAGACACCCGCAAAGCCACTTGTGCAAAGCAAGTTGCACGTCAAACGTGGAGCAAGTCTCATGTGCAATGACATGTAATGTTAGCCCGAGCCGCTTCAACCCACCATGCCGCAAGATGCAAAGTACACGCTAAGACACCGACAAAAAAAGCATCAACGCCCACAAAAACATTGTGTTCTACTCGTGCAACAGATCTACGCATAGATACGGCTCTGATACCACTGATGGGTTCATAGCATGGAAAACAAAAAATTTCTACCGCAAGAACGAACAAAACCCAGATCTAATCTAGATAAAAGCCAAGATCTAATCTATTAGACATGTGCAACGAGATAGATAGGAACTAACCCTCGTAGATCCGAAAGCGTTAACGAGATTAGATCTCGTGGTTGATGTAGTTGATCACTTGCCGATCTCAAGATCGTGTGGATGATCCTTCCGGCGCCGCGTTTCGGCAGCGCTTCCGCAGTCGGTCAAGTGGACGATCCTTCCGGCGCCGCGTTCTGGCAGCGCTTCTGCAGTCGGTCACACGTGCGGAGTCGAAGCAGACCTTCCTCTCCTCGATCCAGCGAGCAGCGGAGGTAGTAGATCTTCTCCATGGAATCCCAGCAGCACGACGGTGTGGTGGTGGTGGTGGAGTAGAGAATTCTGCAGGGCTTCGCCTATGCCTGTGCAGAAGAAAGGAGGAGGAGAGAGGCGACGGAGATTTGGTGTTGTGGAGGTAGAGGCAAGGGGTGGCGCCTCCCCCTTCTATTTAAAGGAGGGAGGGCGCCTGAGGAGGGGGAGTCCTAGTAGGACTCCCCACCTCCTAGGGCCAGCGGATTGGGGAGGGGGGAGGAGTCCTCCTCCCCCACGACTCCTTGTCTTGACCCACCAGGACTCCTTGACTCCTTCCTTGGTTTTCAAGCAAACTCCAAGAAATCTTCTAGAACCTTCTGGAACATTCCGAAACCTTCTAGAATCCTCATACAAACACTCCGGAACATTTCCTAACTCAGAAAATGATCCCTAATATATGAATCTTATTCTCCGGACAATTCCGGATCTCCTCGTGATGTCCCGGATCCATTCCAAGACTCCGAACAACATTTGGTCTCCAACACACATTCCATATCTACTTAAAACAACTTCGAACCTTAAGTGTGTCACCCTACGGTTCGTGAATATGTAGACATGACAGAGACACATCTCCTATCAATAACCATCAGCGGGACCTAGAGATCCATAATGGCTCCCACATACTCAACGATGACTTCGTGATCGATTGAACCATTTACATACGAAACCAATTCCCTTTGTCACGCGATACTATACTTATCCGAGGTTTGATCGTCGGTATCTCCATACCTAGTTCTACCTCGTTACTGATAAGTACTCTTTACTCATTCCGTGATATGTCATCCCTTGTGACCCAGTCACATGCTTGCAAGCTAACTAGATGACATTCCACCGAGAGGGCCCAGAGCATATCTATCCGTCATATGGATGGACAAATCCCAATCTCGGTCCATGCGCTTCAACACATACTTTCAGAATACCCAATGACACCTTTATAACCACCCAGTTAAGAAGCGGTGTTTGATGTCATCAAAGTACCCATCCGGTGATGGTGATTAACACAACCTCATGGTCGAAGGATTAGGTTACTATGCATTTAATAGCTTATAGCAATACGAACTTAATGACTTGATCTTATGCTATGCTTGCTATGGGTGTATGTCCATTACATCATTCTCCTAAAGATATAACCTTGTTATGAATCACATCCTAATGTCCATGATCAGGAAACCATGATCATCAATTAATCAACAAGCTACTTCAACAAGAGGCTTACTAGGGACTCTCTTATGTTTACAAAACACACATGTATTAGTGTTTCGTAATAATACAATTATAGCATGGGATGTAAACATTCATCATAAACACAAAGATATAATAATAACCACTTTTATTATTGCCTCTTGGGCATATCTCCAACACTTTGATCTTTCTCTATAGATCCAGATTCCTAGTATGTAAGTCGCCTCACCGAAGTCTTTCATCGAAAAACTCCTTTCCAATGATTCCTTGGTCTCTTGCAACATCTGGACATCATTTCCAATCATTAATATGTCATCCACATATAAGATCAGAAAGTTTACTTTGCTCCCACTAAACTTCTTGTATAAACAAGAATCATGATTGCTCTTGATGAAGCCAAACGATTTGGCTACCTCATCAAAGCGAATGTTCTAACTCCGAGATGCTTGCTTCAACCCATAAATGGATTTCCGAAGCTTGCATACTTTGTCAGCATTAGCCGGATCGACAAAACCCTCGGGCTGTATCATATACACGTCCTCGGTTAAATTTCCATTAAGGAAAGCCGTCTTGACATCCATCTGCCATATCTCATAGTCAAAGTAGGCTGCTATAGCTAACATGATCCGAACTGATTTAAGCATCGCTACAGGAGAGAAAGTCTCATCGTAGTCAACTCCTTGAACTTGTCGAAACCCCTTCGCGACAAGCCATGCTTTATACATAGAAACATTTCCATCCATATCAGTTTTCTTCTTAAAGACCCATTTGCACTCAACGGGTCTTGCACCATCTGGCAGATCAACCAAGTTCCAAACTTGATTTTCATCCATGGACTTTAATTCAGATCTCATGGCTCCAAGCCATGACTCGGAATCAGAACCCACCATCGCTTCCGAATAAGTTGTCAGCTCATCACTGTCCAACAACATCACATCACGAACACTTCGGAATCTAGCCGATCTTCGCAGTGTGGTGCAGTTTCCGGCTCAGGTACCACGTCTGGCTCAACCACTAAGGCATTTGCCGACTCGCTGCTAGCTGGCATCTCTCGAATTTCTTCGAGATGCACCGTACTCCCACTGACTCCCTGACTGAGAAACTCTTTCTCAAGGAAGACACCGTTTCGAGCGACAAACACTTTGCCCTCTTCTCGGTTGTAGAAGTAGTAACCCAAGGTTTCCCTCGGATATCCCACAAAAATACACTTATCCGACTTAGCTGTAAGCTTGTCCGACTGAAGTCACTTGAAAAAAGCTTCACTACCCCAAATCTTAAGAAAAGACAAACTTGGCTTCTTGCCAGTCCACATCTCATGCGATGTCTTCTCTACCGACTTTGATGGTACTCTGTTTAGTGTGAACGCTGCAGTTTCTAGAGAATAACCCCAAAATGATAAAGGCAGATCTGTCCGACTCATCATTGATCGTACCATGTCCAACAAGGTCCGATTCCTCCTTTCCGACACACCATTTCCCTGCGGCGTTCTTGGAGGAGTGAGCTGGGGAACTATTCCACAACTCTTTAGATGGTCATCAAACTCATGGCTCATGTACTCGCCTCCTCGGTCCGACCGAAGAAACTTTATTTTCTTGCCAAGTTGATTTTGTACCTCATTCTGGAATTCCTTGAACTTTTCAAAGGCTTCCGACTTATGTTTCATCAAGTAGATATATCCATATCTACTCAAATCATCAGTGAAGGTAATGAAGTACTCATAACCACCTCTGGCTGTCGTGCTCATCGGGCCACATACATCACTATGTACTAGTCCCAATAAGTCGGACGCCCTTTCACAACTCTTTGCAAAAGGTGTCTTGGTCATCTTGCTAAGAAGGCAGGATTCGCATGTCTCGAACAACTCCAAGTCGAACGAAGTTAGGAGTCCATCATCATGGAGCTTCTTCATGCGTTTCCAACTTATATGACCAAGCCGACAATGCCAAAAGTAAGTCATATTCAGATCATTTGGTTTTAACCTTTTCACATTTATGTTATAGACAGATTTACTATCAAGATTCAAAATAAATAACCCGTCCCGGACGGGCGCAAAGCCATGAAACATATCATTCAAATATAAAGAACAACCATTATTCTTAATATTCGACTCATAGCCCTGTCTCATCAAACATGAGGCAGAAATGATGTTTCGACTAAGCACTGGAACATAATAACAATTATTTAGCTCCATTAAGAATCCAGAAGGTAAATGAAGTTGCATTGTGCCGACTTCCAACGCAGCGACTCTCGCTTTGTTTTCGACTCTAATGTCAACCTCGCCTCTTGCAACGCTCCTAGTTCTTACTAGTCCCTGCAACGAGTTGCATATGTGAATGACTGATCCGGTATCATATACCCAAGAACTACCAGGTGCATCAGCAAGATAAATGTCTATAACATTGCAAACAAGCGTACCTGAGCCGGAAGTCACACCTCTGCTCTTGGCTTTATCAGCCAGATACTTGCTGCAATTCCTCTTCCAGTGGCCATCCGACTTGCAGTAGAAGCAAGTGGATCCGGCTGTAGGAGATGGCTTAGTCCCTGAGGAAGCGCTTTGGACTGGGTCCTCCGCCTTACCTCCTGACTTTGCCTTCTTCTTCTTAGTCCAAGAACTTTTCTTAAACTTAGCCTTGTTTTGTACCATCAACACTTGACTGGCACCTTTCTTGAGATCCGCCTCAGCCTGCTTGAGCATCCCATGTAATTCAATCAGCTTCTTATCCATACCATGCATGTGGTAGTTCGATATGAACTGGCCATACGCACTAGGAAGAGAGTTCAGAATTATGTCAGCGAACTCTTTGCTAATGGGGTAGCCAAGCCTTTCCAGAGACTGCACGTAACCAACCATCTTGATCACATGCGGACTCAGTGGATCGCCATCCTTGAGCTTGCAGCTCAACAAAGCCTGAGAGACTTGATACCTCTTAGTCTTTGCCTAAGCCTGGAACATACTTTTGAGGCTTTCGATCATATCGTAGGCCTCAACATTCTCGAACTGCTGCTGCAAGTCCGGTTCCATGTGAGCAAGCATAAGACAGCTGATCTCCGTGGATTCATCACAAATCCGACGGTAGGCATTGGTGGCTGCGACAGTAGCATTCTCATCTGGCTCAGCTGGAAGTGGGTTGTCTAGGACACAATGCCTTTTTTCTTGTTTGAGAACAATTCTCAGATTACGATACCAGTTGGTGAAATTACTTCCATTCAGCTTATCTTTCTCTAAGATGGTTCTCAAAGCAAAACCAGAAATATGAGGAAGACTGCTAGGTGCCAATTATCTACAACAGAAAATATGCAAAACACTTAAGACATGTATCCATAAAGAGCAAGCATATTAAACACTTTAATATTTATGCTCCCACTAGAACCAACACCCCTCCGATGGTTACTTAGTGATTCAGGACCCTAAATAAGCAAGTCGACTAGTGAGCGTTAGCATCACCGCTAGCCGTCAAGTGATCTAGGTAGACAACTCCTTGTCAATCGTATCTCATACGACTCCTGTTGGATGGGTGGCATCACATGCCTCGGCTCCCATCCGACTTTCCCCAAGTCCCACAACCGTTGTGATAGACCTGTCTAGATTACCAAGTGCTCCCGCTGTAAGAGTCCGACTCGAACCCACCTAGTCGGAAAGAATTGATAGCACCACAATTTTATGAGCCCACTACCAAAAATGTCCGACTTGTGATGGTGCAGCACTGGCGGGGAAACCGACTAGACCTTCTTTGAGGGATTATATTCTACCAACTATCTAATAGAGGTAAAAATAGAGACATAACAATAACACAAAATAAAAGCAATTATAATGTGAAATGGTATGGCTCTCTTCATGGCGATCTCCATCTCCATAAAGCCTGTAATCCGACTCGTGTTAACTCTTGTCACGGGCCGTCTTACACCATGTAGCCGACTTGTACACCGACTTGCATGCCATCCGGATTCTCCAAACAACTACACTAGCTAGTAATCCAAATTACACAGAGAATTCGACACGCAGGCCGTTATACAATAAGATGACAACACCTAGGCTCCAGCCGGCTGACAAAATCCGTGATACACAGATCACGTATGGATTACACACATCACATGCACATAAGCCATACCATTCACAACATCATCCTGCAAAAACAAGTTATGCATAGATACGATATCTACCGGCTTTGTGAAACTCGCAACGACATCTAAGGCGCTACGATAGGGCGAAGCCGGCGGTCCCGATTTTTCCGAAAAACGCAGATCTCATCTGCATCCCGGACATGGATTTCATCATCGGATAAAACAATTTTACCCAAATCCGATCTGGACTCCGATTCGATCAAACCCTTTGATCTTCGATCATCGCATCCGGGTTTACATGTCACAGTCTACCCCGATGGTGGAAACCGACCGGTAGGGGTATGTCGTTCCACGACATTAGCAGTTAGATCATGGAAACCAGATCATCCATTCCCCCGAGTACAGTTGATCTAATCAACTTTGTACAAAACCAATCTATCTCATAGATCGACCACCAAAACTGCAATTAGATCCAATCTAACGCCAACCGCATATCACATATGCGCGATCTCGAGCCTAAAACCAGAAGCTAGCGCTCTGATACCACAGTTGGGCCACGTAGAGATAAACAAAAAAATTTCCCTACGCGGTGATCCCAAGATCCAGCTCAGGTAGAAGGCCACGAGGATTACCACTAGACGCGCAGTTGCGGAATTGATGAAGCACGTCGCTTGACGTAGTGCAGTCCTCGCAATCTGTTCCGGTTCCACGATCCATGATCCGTACTTTCTTCACGATCGTCGAAGTGCTGAACGTACAGCACCTCCGCCGGTATCCACACGTACGAGGAGGAGCGCCGGCGATGGACTGCTAGGTCCGGTACAGCGGCGACATGACGGACTGGGGCTAGGGTTTCCAACACATGGAGTGACCTAACCTTGTGCTCTAAGCACCTGCTCCCCAGCTTATATAGGGAGTGAAAGTGGGCTCCACTCACTTGTGGCCCATTCACTAAAAGGCCTATATTAGCCACAGCAAGTCTCAGTTGCTGACTAAGTCCATGTCTCTATTTGGGTCCAACCCAAATAGGTTTCCTGTTTAGGTCTAACCCAAACTTGCTCCTGCTCTTAAGTGTGTGACCCGATAGGCTCATGGTAACCCGGACACGATTCTGAGTCTCACTCGTGATCGATCAGTTGGTAGCAGCTCCTAGCAGAACGTGCCAACTCCCAAGTACCAATAAGTCATGACGACATACCTTCCAATGTGACTTTCGTCTGAGTCCCTTTTGCCTCACGATATACCTTGTCATACTATAGGCGAATGATCGTCATCCCTTAAATAGTTCGACTCTCTTTCTCGATCCGAGATAAGTGATTCATCTGACTAACTCTTAGTCGGCTGCCTCGGTTAACACTTAGCCGTGACGTGCATGTCCATGCTTTCTGAATCATATTTTCTGAGAGGGCCCAGAGAATATCTCTCCAGATGGAGGGGCAAAATCCCGTCTTGGTTATTCACATCACGCAGCTTGATTCTCAGACGACCCGAACTCCGCCTTTATAACTGCCTAGTGACAAAACAACGTTTGACAAAACCTAAGTCGGAGATCCTCAACTCGGATTGTGCAATAACCTTAGGTCTAAGGATTACATTGATTGAGACATGAAAATGACGACTTGTTCGTTGCATCTCAATATGGGTCAGTCTGACTCGCTAAACTCTTTAGCCGAATCCGTGTAAGTCGGAATAGCATCTCCATGCCCATGACAAGTGGAACCTAGTCATATGCCGACTTTCACATTGGTCTAAGTTGTGTGTCCGGCACAACCTCAATGACCAAGGACAATTAGTATGATCAACATGAATATGTAGTTCCACAATCAAATCACATATTCGATGATACATATCAGCAGTTCATACATGGACCATAACCTTATGAATACACAGGAATATCATCATTCATGATTGCCTCTAGGGCATATTCCCAACACATATGTGGTTTGTGGAAAAGAACACACATGCAATGACCACTGGTTGATCCATATGTGGTTTGTGGAAAGAACACACATGCAATGACACTGGTTGATCCATGTGTGGTTTGTGGAAAGAACACACATGCAATTCCATTGGCTGATCCATATGTGGTTTGTGGAAAGAACACACATGCAATGCCATTGATTGATCCATGTGTGGTTTGTGAAAAGAACACACATGTAATGACTCTAGTCGGTCCATATGTGGTTTGTGAAAAGAACACACATGCAATGACTCTAGTGGATTCATATGTGGTTTGTGGAATTGAACACACATGCAATGACCACTGGTTGATTCATATGTGGTTTGTGGAAAGAACACACATGCAATGACACTAGTTAATCCATGTGTGGTTTGTGGAAAGAACACATATGAAATGCCATTTGTTAATCCATATGTGGTTTGTGAAAAGAACACACATGCAATGCCATTAGTTAATCCATGTGTGGTTTGTGGAAAAGAACACACATGCAATGACTCTAGTGGATCCATATGTGGTTTGTGGAAAAGAACACACATGCAATGACCACTGGTTGGTCCATATGTGGTTTGTGGAAAGAACACACATGCAATGACACTGGTTGATCGATCTGTGGTTTGTGGAAAGAACACCGATGGCCCAAAATATATCGAGCTTGTTGGGGAACCCCAAGAGGAAGGTATGATGAGCACATCAGCAAGTTTTCCCTCGGTATGAAACCAAGGTTATCAATCCATTAGGAGCAAGGAAACACCCTAAAGGTGTTGCTAGCTAAGCCTTGGCAGGGCGCACTACCGGTGCTAGTAGCAACGTGGAGACCTGCACAACACAACCACAGAACTTTGCCCCCAATTGGCGACGAGGTTCTCAATCTCACCGGTTTTGCTGAAAACAAAGGATTAAACGTATCGAATGGAAGAAAGTAATAGTTTGTAGAAAGTAAACACAAAGCAGTAAACAGTTTGATTGTAGATTGATTCTGAAAGAAAGGACCGGGGTCCATAGTTCACTAGAGGTGGCTCTCCTTAAGATAGATAACATGTTGGGTGAACAAATTACAGCGGGGCAATTGACAAAAATCGAGAAAGCAATACATGCATATACTAATCATCTTGACTCCTTTGAGATTCGATTAGGCATTACAACATAATACATAGACCATCATCCAACTACATCTATGACTAATAATCCACCTTCAAGTTATCATCCGAACCCCCTCCAGTATTAAGTTGCCAGCAACATATTATTGCATTACGAATTGCGTATAAAGTAAACAATATGATTGTTCTATGAACAAAGGATTGTTGTTTTCTCCCTAGTAGCAACATCACATCTAGTACCTTAGAGATTTCTGTCACTTCCCCAGATTACGAGAGCCATGAACCCACTATCGAGCATAAATACTAACTCTTGGAGTTGCTAGCATCTACTTGGCCAAGATAGCTACTAACAACGGAAAGTATGCAAGATCACAAATAACGAAGACATGATAGAATCAATAATCAATCTGAAATAGCATCTTAATATCCATCGGATCCCCGCAAACACAACATGCAGAATTACAAATAGATGATCTTTATCATGAACGGAGCTCACAAGATCTAAACATGATAGCACAAAGGAGGAGAACCAGCCATCTAGCTACTACATGGACCCGTAGTCCAGAGATGAACTACTCACACATCACACCGGAGGCTTGCATGCTGATGAAGAAGGCTTCCAGGGTGAATTCCCCTCTCCGGCAGGGTGCCGGGAAGAGCTTCAGATCCCTCCCGATCTAGGGACAGAGACGACGACGGCTACAGACTCTCTCATGGAATTTTGATCAGGTCCTTAGGGTTTACGTATTAGAGGCAATATATAGGCGGAAGGAGAGGCCGAGGGGGTGCCTGGGCTGGCCACACCACCCCCTAGCGCGGGCCAAGCCTGGTCATGCGGCTAGGTGGTGTGGCTGCCCTCTGGCCCTTCTCCGTCTCGTATTCTGGCTCTAGGTGTCCCCGATAAAATAATAACTTTGGCTTTTGTCCCATCCAATTCCGAGAATATTCATTTTCTGACTTTCCTGGAACCAAAAATAGCAGAAAACAGGCAGCTGGCACTGTGGCTCTTGTTAATAGGTTAGTCCAAGAAGTCATATGAAAAGTACTCCAAAGTGTGGACAAAACATAAGAAAGTAGATAAAACCGAGCATGGAACATCAAAAATTATAGATACATTTGCAATGTATCAACATCCAAACTTAACTCCTGTTCGTCCTCGAGTAGGTAAGTGATAAAAAGAAAGAATAATTTTTGAGGTGACATGCACCATCATAAACTTGATCAAAGTATGTGTAAAACATTCAAGCTAGGATCATAGTACTTCAATCATAACATGAAAGACAAAGTTCTAGCAATAAGTCAAAGAAACTATGTTGCAACATGAAAAGGCACAAACAAAAGATTCATGAATAACAATGCTTTGCAAGACGTTTGTTTGTTTCACATAAAGAAAACATAGCATAGTAGCATTTAGCTTGTCCCTCATAGAGTAGCAAATATAAATGCATAGGACACCTTCAAAGTTCATAAGAGTGACTAGATACAAATAGTTTAAAACAAGCAATATCAAGTTATGCATCAATCAACTAGTCTTGGGACAATGCACATAGAACTAAGAATGGCCACTATGCTCTCAAACTAGGTGCATAAAGATAGAAGGTGGAGACTCAACATAAAAGTAAAAGAAAGGCCTTCATAGAAGGAAGTAGGGATTCAAGTCTCATAGAGAGCTTCCAAAAATTATGGTACTTAATAGCTTTCAGCTCTCATTGCCCCTATCATAAGCATATTGAGGGTGATTAAGGTTAAAGTGACACAACTAAGAGGATATGCTTGACAAGGTATAAACCGAAATCTCACGCCGCTTACTTACAAAGACCGAACCTCATGCTACTCAACTTTAGTCACAAGTAAGATCTTGTCATTGTAAGTACATATGTATCATAAAGAACCGCCAACGGGGTACCCCTTGCACATGATACATGAGCTATCCCATAATCAAAATGACATGGCAAGCAGACAATGAGCATCCCTGCGATCTTTTTATTTGCTATTTGCATAAATTTTTATTGAGGATGCTTCATAGAGTGCTCATTATGGTGATGATGCAAGTTTCCACCATGATTAGGCATGGCTTAGGATAGCGGCCTAGGCGTTTCTCTAACACACGTACAAATGCCATGATCTTACAAGTTCCACTTTTATTTCACACTTCCGGGATACATAAGCAAAATAACATGATATCAATGGGGTACAAAGTACAAGTGCAATGTTGAAAGCGTTCCCCATGATACATGGTTCTGCTAATTTCAACTTATAAGGCACAAGCATATATGCAACAAAGATGGACCCAATGGTTCAAGTTTATTAAATGCAAGAAAGTAAAGTGTGCCATTAAGTTCGTGAGAGCTTTAGTCACTAGTTTTCTCATAACAAGTTTAATTTGGAAGGTAGACAAAAACATGAATATACTTGGAATAGCATATGCTAGTAGGTAGGTATCGTGGAACTTTGGAATAACTTGGTTTTAGGAGTTGGATGCATGAGTGGAACTCATACTTGGTCGTGGAGGCTAGCAAAAGACTGGGAGCGACAAACTAAGAGAGCAATTATGGCCATAATCATGCAAAGCGACAAAACATCATTGATCAAAGCATAAAGTGATACTACAAGTTGAAAACTAAAGGATCATAAAGCCAATGGTGACTTGGGATAGTCATAACATGGTGTGAGCATGCGCAAAGTCAACCCAAATAAAGCATCAAAGGAGAATACCACAATATTGTGCTTTAATATGCTAAAACAACGCATGATCCTTCCAAGGCACATTAAGCCATATCAATTGTTTATAACAAGTCATGATACAGCAAAGAATACTAAGCATAAAGCCAAAACAATATCAAGCATGGCATGTCAAAGCATAGGCCACAGTCAAAAACAAGCTCTCTTTACCACTTAAGCATGAGATTTCCTACTCTTTTCCAATCCAAAACAAACTATTTGAAAACCAACGTATGAAAGAGGGGTTCCAACCAATTTATTCAGCAAAATAAGAAAACCAAGCAAACGAAAAAAACAAAACGAAAACAAAAAAGAAGACGCTCCAAGAACAACACAACTGTGCATGAAACAATAAAAATGAAGCGTTTGGAAGAAACTTGGGATTTTTATTGATGAAGAAGGGGATGCCTTGGGCATCCCCAAGCTTTGACGCTTGTACTTCTTGGATATTTCTTGGGGTGACACGCGTGGCATCCCCAAGCTTGAGCTTTAGTCCATCCTTCATCTCATTACTCGTTCCTTCCATACACCTGAAATTTTTCCTTCATACAAAACTTCACACAATCTTTATTAGCAACATTAGTGCACTCAAGATAATAAGTCTTTAGGTTCAGTTCTAACACCAATAAAACTTCCATTAAAACACTAGCTACTGTAGCACTTCCCCATAAAAGCTCAATTCCCCAAAAAACTCAAAAAGGAACCAACAAGAAGCAAATGCAAATAATGGCAGAAATCTGTCAAAACAGACCCGCAGGTAAAGACGAATTTTTTCGAAGACCTTCTGTTGCTCAAATAGAAAAGTGTTGAACTAACGAAATTTAGATAACAACATGGGGCAGAAGCACAAAAATTAACGCCTCAAAAGGACGTACATAGATTTTACACGAATTTTATGGTGAAGCACAGAAATCTGTTTCAGAACAGCAACTTTCCCAATCATTACTTCTCTCTCATTAGAGGTTACTCTTGGCACAAAAAGCAAATAAAAAGGATAAGGAGCGGTTATTACAAAAGTAATAACTTCCAATACTCATCTAAAACTTTTGGGTTATCTCCCAATAAGTACTTTTCTTTAACGCCTTTAAGTTAGGCATAAGAAGCAAGAAAAAGAATCAATTGTTCTCCAATGAAGGAGCATTAAACCCAAATTTCTTGCCCTTACCTCTCTTACTCTTATTCTTAACCTTGGGGAAAATATGATTGTTTGGTGGTGAAGCAAGGTGCATAGTCCCCTTTCCCACATCTATTATTGCTCCAAGGAGTTCTAATTGGGACCTTCCAAGTGTAATTTGTCCATTCCTGCACATTCAATAACAAGATAATCAGTAGAAATCACATTCCCAAGGATCTTTGTAAACACCCATTCAGCTATTCCAACAGTTAATATTATGGCATTATTAGCAAGAAATGTTTCTTTTCCTCCTTCAGAAAGCCCCCAAAGATTCAAAGATTCATAAATATCTTTGGGCATAAGACAAAATTCAGACATGATATCACAGCGAGCTTGAAAAGTTTCATTATTTATATCAATCTTTACTGTGGGGAGCCACTTTGATGGTTCAGAATTTATTGGAACATAATTATGATGCACTCTAAGCATGTTATAACAATCCTTTAAACTAGTAGTGCGGGTCTCAAGAGTGTTCAATCTAGCAAATATGTTCATAAAGGAAGAATCCGATATGCTAGGCAAGTTGTAAGTAAATCAATTTCTTTATGGCATTAACAGCATCATGCTCATTGCATTGGAGGAAATCTCCTCCCACAATAGCATCCAAATCATATCTATAGCAAAGAGCAATTCCAAGGTAAAAACTGCTAAGGAACAAGCTTTGAGTCATTTTAGGTTCAGTTTTTTCATGTAGATCAGAGATTCTAGACCAAGCTTCTTTGAAAATCTCTTCAATTCCTTGTTTAAAAGTGAAAATCATTTCCTCAAGTGACATAGTGATTGGAGCAATGCTAGACATAATGACAACTTAAGATAGGAACTATTTTTTGTGTGTTTTTGATAAAGAAAGCAAATAGTAAAACTAATTTTTTTGTGTTTTTGATAAAGAAACAAGCAAACAAAACAAAAGTAAACTAAGCAAAACAAAAATAACAAAATAAAGAGATTGGTTATGAGGGACTCCCCTTGTGAAGATGTCCTTGACTCCCTGGCAACGGTGCCAGAAAAAGAGCTTGATGGCCCAAAATATATCGAGCTCGTTGGGGAACCCCAAGAGGAAGGTATGATGACCACAGCAGCAAGTTTTCCCTCAGTACGAAACCAAGGTTATCAATCTAGTAGGAGAAAGGAAACACCCCAAAGGTGTTGCTAGCTGAGCCTTGGCAGGGCGCACTACCAGTGCTAGTAGCAACATGGAGACCTGCACAACACAACTACATAACTTTGCCCCCAATTTGCGATGAGGTTGTCAATCTCACCGGTTTTGCTGAAAACAAAGGATTAACGTATCAAATGGAAGAAAGTAATAGTTTGCAGAAAGTAAACACAAAGTAGTAAACAGTTTGATTGTAGATTGATTGTAAAAGAAAGGACCGGAGTCCATAGTTCACTAGAGGTCGCTCTCCTTAAGATAGATAACATGTTGGGTGAACAAATTACAGCGGGGCAATTGACAAACATCGAGAAAGGAATACATGCATATACTAATCATCTTGACTCCTTTGAGATTCGATTGGGAATTACAACATTATACATAGACCACCATCCAACTGCATCTATGACTAATAATCCACCTTCAGGTTATCATCCGAACCCCCTCCAGTATTAAGTTGCAAGCAACAGATTATTGCATTACGAATTGCGTGTAAAGTAAACAATACGATTGTTCTATGAACAAAGGATTGTTGTTTTCTCCCTAGTAGCAACAACACATCTAGTTCCTTAGAGATTTCTGACACTTCCCCAGATTACCAGAGGCATGAACCCACTATCGAGCATAAATACTAACTCTTCGAGTTGCCAGCATCTACTTGGCCAAGATAGCTACTAAGAACAGAAGTATGCAAGATTACAAATAACAAAGACATGATAGAATCAATAATCAATCTGATATAGCATCTCAATATCCATCGGATCCCCGCAAACACAACATGCAGAATTACAAATAGATGATCTTGATCATGAACGGAGCTCACAAGATCTAAACATGATAGCACAAAGGAGGAGAACCAGCCATCTAGCTACTACATGGACCCGTATTCCAGAGATGAACTACTCACGCATCACACCTAAGGCTTGCATGATGATGAAGAAGGCCTCCAGGGTGAATTCCCCTCTCCGGCAGGGTGCCGGGAAGAGCTTCAGATCCCTCCCCATCTACGGACAGAGACGACGGTGGATAGAGACTCTTTCGTGGAATTTTGATCGGGTCCTTAGGGTTTCCGTATCAGAGGAAATATATAGGCGGAAGGAGAGGCCGAGGGGGTCGTTGGGCTGGCCACACCACCCACTGGCGTGGGCCAAGCCTGGCCGCGTGGCCAGGTGGTGTGGGCACCCTCTAGCCCTTCTCCGTCTCGTATTCTGGCTCCAGGTGTCCCTCGGTAAAATAATAACTTTGGCTTTTGTCCCATCCAAATTCCAAGAATATTCATTTTCTGACTTTCCTGGAACCAAAAACAGCAGAAAACAGGCAGCTGGCACTGTGGTCTTGTTAATAGGTTAGTCCAAGAAATCATATGAAAAGTACTCCAAAGTGTGGACAAAACATAAGAAAGTAGATAAAACCGAGCATGGATCATCAAAAATTATAGATACATTTGCAATGTATCAAACACACATGCAATGCCATTGGTTGATCCATTTGTGGTTTGTGAAAAGAACACACATGCAATGCCAATAGTGGATCCATACGTGGTTTGTGGAAAGAACACACATGCAATGACTCGAGTGGGTCCATATGTGGTTCATGTCAGGAACACACATGCAATGCCATTGGTGGATCCATGTGTGGTTTGTGGAAAGAACACACATGCAATGACTCTAATGGGTCAATATGTGGTTTGAACACACATGCAATGACTCTAGTGGATCCATATGTGGTTTGTGGAAAACAACACACATGCAATGAACACGAGTTGATCCATATGTGGTTTGTGGAAACAACACACATGCAATGACACTGGTTGATCCATGTGTGGTTTGTGGAAAGAACACACATGCAATTCCATTGGCTGATCCATATGTGGTTTGTGGAAAGAACACACATGCAATGACTCTGGTGGATCCATGTGTGGTTTGTGGAAAGAACACACATGCAATGCCATTGGTTGATCCATGTGTGGTTTGTGAAAAGAACACACATGCAATGACTCTAGTGGGTCCATATGTGGTTTGTGAAAATAACACACATGCAATGACTCTAGTGGATCCATATGTGGTTTGTGGAAAAGAACACACATGCAATGACTCAAGTGGGTCCATATGTGGTTTGTGAAAAGAACACACTTGCAATGACTCAGGGGGATCCATGTCTGGTTTGTGGAAAGAACACACATGCAATGACCACTGGTCGATCCATGTGTGGTTTGTGCAAAGAACACACATGCAATGACACTGGCAGATACATGTGTGGTTTGTGAAAAGAACACACATCAATGACTCTAGTGCTGGTTTGAATATAAGAACACACATGGAATGACTCTAGTGGGTCCATATGTGGTTTGTGAAAAGAACACACATGCAATGACTCTAGTGGATCCATATGTGGTTTGTGGAAAAGAACACACATGCAATGACCACTGGTTGATACATAAGATGTTTGTGGATAGAACACACATGTACTGAACACTGGTTGATCCATGTGTGGTTTGTGAAAAGAACACACATGCAATGACTCTAGTGGGTCCATATGTGGTTCATGTCAGGAACACACATTCAATGCCATTGGTGGATCCATGTGTGGTTTGTGGAAAGAACACACATGCAATGACTCTAGTGGGTCCATATGTGGTTTATGAAGATAACACACATGCAATGACTCTAGTGGATCCATACGTGGTTTGTGGAAAAGAACACACATGCAATGAACACAGGTGGATCCGTAAGTGGTTTGTGGACAGAACACACATGCAATGACACTGGTGGATCCATATGTGATTTGTGAAAAGAACACACATGCAATGCCATTGGTTGATCCATATTTGGTCTGTGAAAAGAACACACATGCAATGCCATTGGTTAATCCATGTGTGGTTTGTGGAAAGAACACACATGCAATGACTCTAGTGGATCCATATGTGGTTTGTAGAAAAGAACACACATGCAATGACCACTGGTTGATCCATATGTGGTTTGTGGAAAGAACATACATGCAATGACATTGGTTGATCCATGTGTGGTTTTTGGAAAGAACACTGATGACCCACAAGCATAGGGGGTGTATCGCAGTATTTTCGAGGGAAGTGAAACCCAATTTATTGATTCGACACAAGGGGAGCCAAAGAATATTTATAAGCCTTAACAACTGAGTTGTCAATTTAGCTACACCTGGAAACAATCTTGCTCACAGCAGTTTATCAGTAGCAACAGTTTTGTAGTAGCAATAGTAAAGTAACAGAACTAGTAAAGTAAAGACATCAGTAACAGTAGGATTCGGGCGTTGCATGGACAAGACAATTCACATAGCAATCAGAACATAGGGCAATTGCAGATAAATAAGATAAAGCATCCAAGTACTAGATAATACTAGGCATGTGTTCCAAATATAGTCATACGTGCTCGCAATGAGAACTTACACAACATCTTTTGTCCTGCCAGCCAGTTTGTAGCAGGGCCTCAAGGGAACTACTAGCAATTAAGGTGCTTCTTTTAATAGAGCACCGGAGCAAAGCATTAACACTCCGTGAACACATGTGATCCTCACATCAAAGCCATTCCCTCCGGTTATCCCGATTTCTGTCACTTCGGGGCTATTGGTTCCGAACAACAACGTGTGTATACAACTTGCAGGTAAGACCATGAACAATACTATCATAATGAATCAATAATATGTTTAGATCTGAAATCATGGCACTCGGGCCGTAGTGACAAGCATTAAGCATAACAAGTTGCAACAAAGTCATAAAGCACTAATAAAAGATACTAGGCACCATGCCCTAACAATCTGATGCCATTACATGAACGATCTCATCCAATCCCTACCATCCCCATAGCCTACAGCGGGGGATTACTCACTCATAGATGGGGGAAACATGGATGGTCGATGGAGAAGTGATGGTGATGGTGATGGCGATGATCTCCTCCAATTCCCCGTCCCGGCAGGGTGCCAGAACGGAGTTTCTGGTGCTGTTTCGTGGAATCTGGTGGTGGCGGTGGAGAGGAACTCCTTCTGGAAAGACGTCGACCCCCCCCTTGAGTTTTTAGGTTAGAAGGCAACTTATAGGCGAAGAGAGAGACCGAGGGGGAGTCTGTTGCGGCTAGACCACCCCTTGGCGTAGCCAGGCCTAGCCCGCGCGGCCAGGTGTTATGGCTGGGCCCCAGTCCCAATCCGTCTCATATTCTGGCTCAGGGAGTCTTCTGGTGAAATAGGATTTTTGGCTTTTGTCCCGTCCAATTCCGAGAATATTCATTTTCTGACTTTCCTGAAACCAAAAACAGCAGAAAACAGGCAGCTAGCACTATGGCTCTTGTTAATAGGTTAGTCCAAGAAATCATATGAAAAGTACTCCAAAGTGTGGACAAAATACAAGAAAGTAGATAAAACCAAGCATGGAACATCAAACATTATAGATACATTAGCAATGTATCAACATCCCCAAGCTTAACTCCTGCTCGTCCTCGAGTAGGTAAGTGATAAAAAGAAAGAATCATTTTTGAGGTGACATGCACCATCATAAACTTGATCAAAGTATTTGTAAAACATTCAAAGCTGGGATCATAGTACTTCAATCATAACATGAAAGACAAAGTTCTAGCAATAAGACAAAGAAACTATGATGCAACATGAAAATGCACAAACAAAAGATTCATGAATAACAATGCTTTGCAAGACGTTTGTTTGTTTCACATAAAGAAAACATAGCATAGTAGTATTCAGCTTGTCCCTCATAGAGTACCAAATATAAATGCATAGGACACCTTGAAAGTTCATAAGAGTGACTAGATACAAATATTTTAAAACAAGCAGTATCAAGGTCTGCATCAATCAACTAGTCTTGGGACATTGCACATGGAACTAGGAATGGCCACTATGCTCTTAAAGTAGGTGCATAAAGGTAGAAGGTGGAGACTTAATATATATAGTGGAAGAAAGGCCTTCATAGAAGGAAGTAGGGATTTAAGTCTCATAAAGAGCTTCCAAAAATTATGGTACTTAATAGCTTTTAGCTCTCATTGCCCCTATCATAAGCATCTTTAAGTGAAGGTTAAAGTGAACAAGCTATGGTGTATATGCTTGACGAAGTATAAGTTAGAAATCTCATGTCCCTTGACTACAAGGGCTGCTCCTCATGCTACTCAAGTTTAGTCACCGGTAAGTTCTTGTCATCGTAAGTACATGTGTATCATAGAGAACCGCCAACAGGGTACCACTTGCCCGATGATACGGAAGAATCCCCATATCAAAATGATAAGGCAAGCACACAACGAGCATCTCAGCAATCTTCTTATTTACCATGGGAATATGGTGCTTTTTTCTCTCTTTCCTCTTTTCATAATCTCTTTTTTTTCTTTTTCTCTTTTTTTTCTCAATATAGGACTCTTTTTTTATAAGAAGAATGCTTCATAGACATCTCATTATGGTTACGCTGCAGGTTTCCACCATGTCAGCATGGATTAGACCAGCAACCCATGCGTTTCTCTAACACATATACACAACTCCATGGACTTACAAGCTCCCCTTTCATTTCACACCGACGACATCCATAGACAAAAGAGCATGATATCGACTAGGTACAAAGTACCAAGTGCAATGTTGAAAGCGTTCCCCATGACAACATGGTTTTGCTATTCCCCAACAAATAAGTTCAAGCATATACAACATAGACGACACAATGGTTCAAGTTTATTAAGGGCAAGAAAAGTAAAGTGTGCCATCAAGTTCGTGAGAGCTTTAATCACTAGTTTTCTCATAACAAGTTTAATTTGGAAGGTAGATAAAAACATGAATATACTTGGAATAGCAAGTGCTAATAGGTAGGTATGGTGGATTATTTGGAATAACTTGGTTTAGGGAGTTGGATGCATGAGTGGAACTCATACTTGGTTACGGAGGCTAGCAAAAGACTGGGAGCGACAAACTAAGAGGGCAATAATGGCCATAATCATGCAGAGCGACAAAACATCATTGATCAAAGCATAGAGTGATACTACAAGTTGAAAACTAAAGGATCATAAAGGCTATGGTGACTTGAGATAGTCATAACATGGTGTGAGCATGTGCCAAGTCAACCCAATAAGCATCAA